>VDFB02047230.1:619378979-619489360 GCA_007258455.2 Sequoia sempervirens
TTAAACACTATTTTAGTAGACTGAGACACAATTTTACAGTCAAATGTAAAACCTTCAAAACATGAAAGTACATCCGAAAAGGAGTGACCTTACTAGAAACCAATAATTCTCATTGGTAAATATAAGAGAAACACAATTTTCAAGGCTCCATGTTACCCTGAACTAGGGTTTTGGCAATCTACAAAAAATCTACAATATCTTTCACTAAACTTCCTAAAATTGCATGAAACAAATTAATAATGGAAGGTTATTGAACATTATAACACTTACAAACATTTAAACAAGCATTCCTTCCTATATAGAGTCATACAAGGCTTGAAAAACAATTAATTTTTTAAGAAGATGAATATAAATAGAGCTTTCCATTGATTTGATTCATTCATTCAATCACCCACACCATAAAAAGTGGTTACAAGGAATTTATAAAGGCATTCCAACTTGTCCTTTTAGCTTCTACCTTCCTCCAAATGAACTAGACCTTCATGAATTTTCATCTTCCATATGTTGCATTGTGCAACTTTACAATTTTTGCAATTTTACACATTTGTGTTGACTTTTGAATATATTGACATTTGTTTTACATTTTTGAAAATTTGACTTAAATGACCTCCTAAGACACATGAGAAATGACTCAAATAACCTTAATACAAGGTAAGGAAATCAAAATTGAATTGAATTTCAAAATTTCCACATGGAGGCATAATTTTGTCAAGGTGCTTTGCACCACTTAACAACTCTAATAGTTGTACCAGGGGCCATGTTTAACAAACAAAATTCAATTGCTAACTTTTCACTATGGTGGTAGATAAATGGTTCTTTATACCGTGTTGCCTTAATTTACCAAGCCAATTTCTCCTACTTTGCATAGCTCTGCCATGTTTGTGGATGTGATATGTCTCCTACACAAAAAACATGTGCCAGTTTATGGCCTTCAATCCAACTACATCCAGGTATCTTTCTAATTCATCTATCTTTCATTAATCTCTTTACTAAACTTCCATAGAAGTTATTCTACTATAGAATTGAATTGTAAAACATATACAAGATTTTTTTTATCATACTTGCATAGTAGCATCATAGGTTAAGTAGTCATTATAATTTTTCGTTTTCCACAACCTTCATTAGTAATTGATTCTGAGGAGCTTCAATAAATATCATTTTATATTTTGGGTATGTGCAGGATCATGAGGGGCCAAAAAGTGGCAATATTATAGGTATTTGTAGGATATGTCGCTAACGAATTTTTTTTAACCCAAAATTGATGAAACGAAAAGGGTTTTTAGAGGATATTCTCAAATTTCCACCAATATAAATTATTCTTTAATTTGAATTTAATCAATAATTATTATTTATTTTCTATTAGAATTGCAACTAAAGTCCTGATCGATAGGCTGATTCAAAAACGTCTATAACTTTCAAATGGTATCACATTTTTTAAATCTAAAATATGTGTCACATTCTATTATTCACATACTATAGGATTAAAAAAAGAAAAATTAAATTTCATGAAGTTTTGACCAAGTTAAGGTGGTCAGACATACGAGTTTTTATATTTTTTAAAAGTTGTAATAAAAAAATCATAATTAATTATTTACTTGGAAATAAATTACAAAAAAATATGCATCACATCTGGACATGAGTCCTCTACTTATATATAAAATCTTATAAAAAAATATTATCATTTTATTATGGTTAGGGTGGTTAGACAGACTCCTACTTATTTTTTCCCTGAAATTTAAGTACTACTACATTGAAATTTCAAATTTTCACCAAATAGATTTTATTTATTTTTAAATAAACCTAGTAGTTTAGAAACTAAATTTAATTTTCTATAGATTCTATTCTTACATACTTTTGAGATAATATAGATAACTTATTCAAATTTTTACGTCAAGTTGCCTAACACTGATTTTTCTGAATTTTTTGCCACTTAAGGGCCTTTTTTTCCATGATGATCCTGCACATACCCTTTTATGGAATGGCACTTGTAAACCTTTTTTGTATTGTCCATGTTTGTTTATTGTAGATAATGTAGTCTATTTTGTAGGTTGTACTTTTGCAATAGTATTCTATTTTATTGGAAATTCATTCATTTAGTTATTTGGCTTGTTTGATGTTGATATCAATCTATATGCCTTGTGATAATAAATTAATCATTTGAACATTAGTTATAATACAGTGTAGTTTTAGTTATAAATTCTTAAGTTAAAATTCTATTCCAATATATTCTGGCACAATTTTATCAAACAAATTTTTATTCTACATTATATAAGAGAAACAACTTGAATTTGTTTTGTAACAATGAGATCAAAGAAAAAATATTTTGTACAAGGTTGGTTCTTCACTCACCCAAAAATAACTTTTTATGGGGATTTCCTTGTACATCAATGTGAAATGTGGGACATGGTAGTTAGTATTCTCATGACATAAACAAGGATGTTTGGATTCAAGTAACTAAAACATATGTTGATCAATGATCTCATTCCTTGCAAATATGGAAAAACTGCTCCTTGAAGAAGTTTGAAGATGTCCAAGAAAACATGATCTCACATCGCAATTATTTTTTATGCCACAACTACACAAATTTGCACTTGCATACTATTCACTACACACATGAACTTTTCTAGTCAATGAATTTTTGCAATTTTGTTTTTGAACCCATGTTTTCCCATGTTTGATTTAGTACAATCAATTTCAATGATGCCAAAATGCAATCATGTCACTGCATATGAAAATGCTTTGAAATACCTTGAAATCTGTAGGACAACTAAATTATGTTTGTTTAGGGACTCACCAATATAGGAAGGTGGTATCTCAAACTTATTGTGCACCTATTCATTGGCATACAAGAGAAACATGTAATGGAAATTTTATTAGACCTGTAATGTGAAAGCTTCTCACCTTAGCCTCAACATGTCTACACTATGCAATCATGTGTTGGACTTTTGGCTTTGCAAGGTATACCTCACCATCTATAGCTCCACATATATTTTGGCAACCTAGTGTAGTTTGTGAACTATTTTGCAACCTTTCAGCCTACCTAGTTGTAATGCACTTTCCCTACAAACAAAATGGTTTCCTTCCTTGAGTAAACATGCCTTGCTACCACCTTGCACCTCATGATTAAGCTTAGCACAAACTCTTGTAACGTTGAAATTCAACTTGAGACCTACTGTGCAATCATGTTGATGCGTAGCTGATTTAGGGGCCCACCTGGGGGACAACCCTAACAAAGAGGTTCAATTATCCTATATGTGTGCATAAGTTTTTTTCTATATTTCTGATACAAATGTTTTAGAGAAGAACATAAGTTGCAACATTTTTAGGATCCAACTAAAAAAGCAGTGTTGTTGGAAATACTCAGACTATATTCATATATGATCCACATGTACCACATATTTAACTAGCATCTTAATAATAATGTTTAGGGTGTCCTCAATATAGCCAACATGGGCATGAAGGTCAACCATTCACACCTAATGATGAACTATATATGTAAATTGTAATGCGATAAGGGTTACTGACATGTGAAGTATGTGCAACCCTCATCCACTAAACTTGCATGACTGCATGCATCTAGAACCCAAGCAAAGCTTACATTGTTAGGATGTGCTCTAGAGTGCTTTATCAATTCAAAGATTTTGAGAGTTTCCTTGCAAAATCCATTTTGTGCACATTATACAATCAATCATTTCATTCCATAAGATGAGATCTCTTTGAGGCATTTTGTCAAACAATTCAAGTGTTTTGTCTATGATTCCACATCTTGCATATATGTCTACCAGAGCATATCCAACTATAACATCCAGGTATATTTTTAACTCATCTATCTTTCATCAATCTCTTTACTATTTTAACCTCGTAAAGATATTTTAGAGAACATAAGTTGCAACATTTTTAGGATCCAACTAAAAAAGTAGTGTTGTTGGAAATACTCAGTCTATATTCACTATTGTCCTAACATTACTACATCATGGGAACTCCCCTCATAGCTCCACCTATAGATCAATGAAATCATATCAGTAGCACTATAACATATCAGTGAAAGATAACACGTCCTAACAAGAAGGGTTTTAATTGTTATCAGATACTTGTAGTAGTTGTACCATCCATTGTAATTTGTATCTACTATTTTTTTCACATAAATATTAATGAGTTACACCATGCTATTCTAGGTAACATTATTATTTTCTTTGCATTATGTCTTTGTATAAATGGTTTTCTATTTCAGTTGATTTAGGATAGCTACTGATAAATTTAAATACTTGATTTGAGTCTATGATAGGGTTTTTGTTCTCAGTACTTGTAATTGTTGTTGTAACTGATGTTGTGAAAGATGCAGTTGACCGACCTCACCCTAACTTTTTTTGGCAGTGTTTTCTAGATGGCATATCAATTGAGAACAAATTATCAACCTCTAGTACTAAAATTTAGTCTTAGATTTTAGTCTTAGCATTGGCTACTTTGATCTTTGAAATAGATTATTTTTTTACTAAATTGATAATGTTTGAAGTTTCTTTTTCTTTCTTAGATGTTGAGTCTAATTAATAATTTTAATGTTATGTTTCAACTTGCAGATGAGTATGTTGATATGATAAAGGCTAGCATTGTCGATCCTCTAAAAGTTACCAGAATTACATTAGTTGATGCAGAAAGGTAAAATTATTTATCTTTATTATAATTAGTGGAACTTGCAACTACAATATCTAATAAAAACCTGCTTCCAAATATGCTTTTGATGGATGTTCATATCCTCATCCAAAGTTCCATTCATGTAAGATTTGATGAAAAACAAATCTATTAAGCCCAAGAAACCTGCATGCAAAAAACTTATCACAAGGAAGAAATCTGTAGGAAACAAAACAAGGGTTTTGCTCTGACAATGTGCAAGATGTATTATTAGAGAAAAAATGAATCAAGAAGTTTTTTTTAATACAATACAAGAGATCAATCCTTATAAAGGAGATCAACACCGAAAAGGAAAACTTAACCCTAAGGTGAGTGCATTTAATAATTAAATATTAATTATTAAATGACTAAAATGAGTGCATAAAGTGAAATCTTAAGAGGAGACTAAAGTTAATTAATTACTTTACTCTAACACCCCCCCTTAAGATGAGCTACAATGCAGCTACAAACAATGCAGAAGAAAGCAAAGGAACTATAATGCAACAGAGGGTCCTGACAACATGGCCTGATTAGGTACCCAAATACAAAAAAATCTTTATAAAGTGGAGTAAAGGAGAAAACCTAGTGGGAAAAAACTCCTCTCCAAAAAGAGATAAAGAAACATGAAGGAAGGAAGGCCTCACTGAGACCCCCCAAGGAAAACTTCCTTCACCCCAACCATGGAGCGCAACTGAAGATAGCATGGAGATGCCAAAGGTTTAGTGAAGATGTCTGCAACCTACTCCTCTGTAGGAATGTACTCCAAGATGAGAGAACCATCCTGAATCAACTGCTAGATGAAGTGAATGTGGATTTCAATGTGCTTTGTCCGCTGATGCTCCATTGGGTTGTGAGAAATGTGAATGGCACTCTGATTGTCACACCAAAGAATAGTGGGACTATCTGGAGGAAACCAAAACTCTGTCATCAACTGTCGAAGCCATAAAACCTCCTGACTAGCTAACACTACTACATGGTACTCAACCTCTGTAGATGATAATGCAATAGCAAACTACTTCTTGCAAGACCATGTGATAGGACAAGAACCAAGGCAAAAAACAAAGCCAAAAGTAGACTTCTGATCGTTGACATCACCAGCCCAATCGGAGTCAGTGAAGCCAATGATGTGAGGGGATCCTGAAGTGTAGTGAATGCCATAATGAGTGGTGCCCCGAATGTACCATGGTTGGCTGCTTGCCAATGGCTCTCATGAAGATCATGTGAGAACTGAGAGACAAGGCCAATCGCAAAGGAAAGATCGGGATGAGAATGTGTCAGGTACAACAAACTACCAACCAACTGCCTGTATAAAGTGGGGTCTACTAAAGGAGTAGAGCAAGTGGAAGACAAAACAACACCTGACTAAAATGGAGTGGGGATAGACTTGCAATCAAGCATGCCAAATCGCTGAAGCATATCAAGAGCGTACTTCTCCTAAAATATGGAAATCCCATCCGAAGACTGAATAACCTGAAGACCCAGAAAGAAGTGCAGGAGACCAAGATCTGTCATCTCAAACTACTCCATCAAAGCTCTTTGAACACTCTAAATCATGGAGGATGAGCTACCTGTAATGATGAGATCATCTACATATAGCACAAGAATCAAAAGATCACCCTCCTGACACTAAATATACACTGTGTGATCAGAATGACAGCGTGTGAAGTGAGAGGAAAGCAAGAAAGAGTCCATCTTCTCATACCAAGCCCGAGGGGCTTGTTTGAGACCATACAATTAATGCTGAAGTCTACAACCCAAAGAAGTGTCCTGCACAAATCCCTGAGGCTGCTCCATATAGATCTCCTCATGTAGGTCTCCATGCAAGAAGGAACTCTTCACATCCATCTGAAATACTGTCCATCCTATGAAGCTGCAAGTGAAAGTACCAGGTGAATAGAATTCATCTTGGCAGCTGCAAGAGCAAAGGTCTCAGAGTAGTCAATACCCTCTACTTGAGAAAACCCCTTCACAACAAGACGTTCCTTATAATTATCAATAGAACCATCTGCAACATACTTGGTACGGTACACCCACTTGCACCAAACCAACTTTCTTCCCTTAGGAAGAGGACAAAAATCCCAAGTATGATTCTTCATCAAAGAAGAATACTCCTCATCCATGGCCCTATCCCACTCAAGGTGACCTATCACCTCTGAAAACTTTTGAGGATCATCTAAAATGGCATGACTCAAAAGACTAGAACTAGATGTCTGAGCACGAGTACAACCAATATCTGAAGGATCACCTGCCAAAGAACCAGCTGCATCAATAGTGACACAGGCCCACCTAGGAAAAGAAAGAGCAACTGGCGGTGGTGGAGATGGTGGATCATCATCTACATCATCCTTAAGAGATAAGTAATCCTCAAGAGATGAAGAGGGAGAAGTAGGCAATGAGGGAGAAGTTGGTGATGGAGAATCCATCTGAGGATAGCGCTCATCAAACTGGACATCCCACCAAAACAAGACCTCTCTGGACTCAGGATCAAACAACTTGTATGCCTTAACATCCTCATAGTAGCCAACAAATATGAGTGGTCAGCTCTTCCTCTCCATGGCTTTCCACTGAGCATCAGGAATAAACGCCCAAGCCTCACTACCAAAAACTCATAATGTAGAAGCATTAGGCTTGACATGGGTCCAAGCCTCCTCAGGAGTCATATGTTGCAATGCCTTATGAGGCATCTGATTTTGAATATAATTGGCACAATTGACTGTCTCAGCCCAAAATGAAGAACTCATAGCTTGAGACTGTATCATACAATTTGCCATCTCCTGTAAGGTTTTGTTATTTCTCTCAACGACACCATTTTACTGAGGGGTGTAAGGGACTGTAAACTGATGTTGTAAACCATGCTTAGTGCAAAAATCTGTAAAAGCCTAATTAACATATCCCCCCTGATTATCTGTGCATATCCTCCTGATAGAAAGTCCAGATTGCTTCTCCATAAATGTCTTAAAAGTCCTGAATGAGTCAAAGACATCAAACTTGTACTTAAGAAAGTACACCCATGTACGTTTAGAGAAGTCATCAATAAAAGTGAGCACATAGCGGGCCCCTGAAAAGGAAGGAGTCAGAAAGGACATAAGATCACTGTGTACCAACTCTAGGGGTGCCCTAGCACGAGTGGCTCGACCCTTAGGAAAAGGATCTCGATGATGTTTGCCAAGAACACAACCTCGACATACACCATCAGTACAAGAAATCTGTGGGAGCCCAATCACAAGTGCTTGAGTACTCATCTATTGTAGATATTTGTAATTGACATGGCCAAAACGCTCATGCCAAAGCCTACTCACTGAATCTACATGTGCTGTAAGATAGGAACCAACAGTGTCTGAACTCTCAAAGCCATCAAATTTCTGTAAGTGTGATGCAGAATCCACACTCCCAATAGCCACAACCAAGTCAGGATCATGGAGGTCTCAAATAACCACATCATGTGGGGAGAACTCAACTGTCTTACTAGAGCCAGAGTGGTAAATCTGATAGACGAATAGAAGGTTTGTTGAAATGTCAAGAACCAGAAGCACATCCTATAAACAACCACCATCCAATGAAATAGTACTAGAACCCTGAACTGAAGTTGTGTTGAGTCACCAACTGCAATATGTCTAGTGCCTGTAGGGGCAAGAGTGGTGACCAAATCCTTTGTGTGTGTCATATGGTGAGAGGCACCAAAATCTAGAATCCAAGTGGATTCTGAGGACAATGCTCATGCAGAAAGATCATGAACTTTCCCTGTGGGCTATGAAGGAGGTTGAGGTGCACTGATATTATGCTGCTGCATGGCTTCCTCCAAAGTCTCTAAATGTTTCCAACACCTAGAAACTAGATGTCCTTCCTTGCCACAAAAACTGCAAGGATCACCAGATTTCTTCTTAGTCTTGGAGGAAGACTCACCAGACTTTGAAGATTTGACTTGTTTAGAATTGAGCTGTAGTTTTGAATCAGACTTAGGTGGTGGCTTGGAGGGATTCTCACTAGCCTCTAAATCTTTCTTAGGCTTCGGTTTCTGCTTCTATTTTCCTTTGGAGGACTGGGCTACCAATGCTTGGTTTTGTGAACCTGAAAGTGAATCCAACTGCTTGAGCTTAGCTTTCTCATGACTCAAACAATCACAAAAGACCTCAAAAGAAGGCATGACATGTCGAGCACCCAAGGCAACCATGGTGGAATAGAAGGTCGAAGAGAAGATCTGAAATGGACCCTGAAGCTTGGAGAGAATTAGGAAGATGCACTATGTATCAGTCTTAACTTTTCCACAACCCTGCAAAATAGATCTTTGCTGTTTGAACTTCATCAGAAAGTCCTCAATGGAGGGAAACAAATTAGGTACCAAAGAAGTTAACTCGGCCTCAAGCTGCAAAGCTCTGAACTAATTGATAGTACCAAAAAGTCCATCAAACTTGGTCCAAATGGCTCGAGGAGTGAGACAACCCTCAAGATGAAATAAGAGACTATCGAAAATGTGTAAAGCCATCAATCCCATAGCCTGATCCATATTGTTCCTGTGCTACATAACCTCAAAGGCGCGAGTCAACTAAGGCTGAACCTCATCCAAATAAGACCATAACCCTCAAGACTGGAGAAGAGTCATCATGCGACCCTTCCAAGTGTGATAATTATGCGGTGTGAGAGGTTCAAAAGATCTGTCGGCCATCCTGTGAACTGTACCTCAACTGCTCTGAATTTTTTTAATTATTATTTAGTGGTCTTTCAAAACTAGACAGAAGATGCAGAAGGGGTTTGTTTTTTTTGTTTTGGTGTTTGTAGATTCTGGTTTTCTGATGTAAATGACAGAAAGCAAGAAAAAACACCCCCTACAATGCAAAAATCCAATCCCCAGTACAAACTGAAAGCCAGAAAATGATAGAAAGTAGTAACTAGTTGAGACAAATTTCTATGTACCTGAAGAATTTACTGATGAAATAGACTATAGATCTAGATAGCAATTGCAGTAAAAAAAACTTCCAAGTCAAAGTACGGTGCTTGCGGGGGTTTGAAGTTCTGCCTTTCTAGATCTGCCAACACAGATATCATCTCATGCACGACGTTCAGAGGAATAAGGTGCAAGACTGGTAAATGATACCAGGAAGGACACCACTGTGAACAACACAGAGGACACCCAAAAAAAATGCCAGATCTGATGCATGTGCTTTTAAAAATGCTAAAACATAGGACACCCAAAAAAATGCCAGATATGATGCATGTGCTTGTAAAAAATGCTAAAAAAATTTCATTGGGCAAGGAATACCAGATCTAAGAACTACACCTAGAACCTCTCAAATTAGCTGAAGAATCCCAAATTTTTTCTGTCAAACCCTTGCTCCCTTTTTTTCTTCATACATGAATAAGCTATAGCAGATCTAGCTCTGATACCATGTAAGATTTGATGAAAAACAAATCTATTAAGCCCAAGAAACCTGCATGCAAAAAACTTGTCACAAGGAAGAAATCTATAGGAAATAAAACAAGGGTTTTGCTCTGACAATATGCAAGATGTATTATCAGAGAAAAAATGAATCAAGAAGTTTTTTTTAATACAATACAAGAGATCAATCCTTATAAAGGAGATCAACACCGAAAATGAAAACCTAACCCTAAGGTGAGTGTATTTAATAATTAAATATTAATTATTAAATGACTAATATGAGTGCATAAAGTGAAATATTAAGAGGAGAGTAAAGTTAATTAATTACTTTACTCTAAAAATTCACACACAGGCAAGATGGACACTTTCAAGTGTTTTAATTAAAAATTTACAATCAATAATCAAGCTATTGATCAGCTGTTCAAGAATAAGGCAATTATATATAACTAATTGAATATTGTCTATTTGTTTGTTGTCTTGCATGAATTCATCTTTTTTAAAATTGTAAGAGATAACTAGGAGACATTATATCTAGTGCCTAAGTTTAGGGTGCCATAGTTGGAAAAGGAAAAGAAAATGTTTTAATTTTATCCTCTATATTATTTTACTTTTCTGAGTTTTTGATGTGGAAATTTCGAAACCTTATTTTCAGGCTACAACTCTAAATTGGAGAAATGAAAGGTGAATACCAATGAGGAAGAGTTTGGAGGAGCTGAAACCAATAGCAGAGGGAAAGTTGTGGATTTACAAGGGGATTAAATGGATCGATCCCCTATAGGAGGTCGCTACCCTTCCAAAATGACTGTAGTTAAGGAAGGGGAAAACAGTATAATTATATGAAAATAGGAGTATTCTTTTTTATATAGTGTCTATATGTTGTACAGTGTCACTAAGACATTGAATGTAACCAATAAGATTTTGATTTGCAAATGAGGCTTAATGAAGTAAATTTTTAAAGTTTTTTTTTCTCCACTATTAAATACTATGTTGTGGCTCCTCTTGATTTGTAATCTACTTTTTTTTGTGTTTGATCAATCTTATTTGTTCAATAATTTTAGTCTTCATTTCATGGTGCTTCTTCAACATTTTAATATCTATGATACTTGAGTTTATATGCATAAATTTGTGAGGATTAATTAAGTTATATTTTATTTGCAATGAATAAATATATGACTAAAGTAATGAATATGTTAATGACTAATTACATGACTAAATTCATGAATAAATTAATGACTAAATATATGACTAAATAAATCACTAACATGACTAAATAAATGACTAAATTAATTACTAAATCAATGACCAAATCAATGACTAAAAATCAATGACTAAATAAATGACTAAAATAGTTTAGTCATAAATTGGGCAATATTATAAATGACTACAAATAAACCACTAATAGTCACTACAACTCAATTGGTGAAGCTGATTAAATTCTATTAAATCTTAAAGTGAGAGTACAATTATTTCTGCATGTGCTTAAGTGTTGTTTACACCGTATTCATCAAGTACCAGTTGTGCAAGTGTTTTCAAATAACTGAGTTTCAGAAGTATTGCTCAATGATTTACAAACCAAATGGAGTACAAAACTGAATATACAAATAATTAAGCATATCAACGGCTTTCATTTATTTCTTGATGCTATTCACATTACATAATTTCATTTGATTGCAAGAATAAAAATGATGGTACATTTTTGCATTATTGATGCATGTCTTTTTAGAATGAAAAGCAGAAAAAGAAATTTAAGAATTTGCACAAACCATGGAGGTAACTATTATGATGCATCATAAGGAGCATGCTACACTATTGAAGATGTAGTAAAAGAAACACATAGGTATGAACATAATCATCATTTCATGTGATTTTGGTCAATGCAAAAGTGGTGCACCCTCCTTCGTTCTTGAGATTCGATTGACCTGTAGGGGAAAAAGAGGCTTATTAGAGCTCCGACTATGAACATACCTACATGAAACACCAACAATAATGTAGAATGCTACTGAAAATACACTGAAGCAATCAAGAAAAGTGCAGGTATTAGAGCTGAAAGTGTAGACATCATAATAATATATTGTTTTTGCTAACATTGTTTGTTTCCTGTACAGGTATAGGAAAAGTCATGAGGTTGATTATCTTATGAAGACATAAAAGCATGTGGGGTAAAATGGGCTCCCACAATGGTAGAGCTCAACATGTTGTCCCTCAGCATCCAATGAGGGCTGATTAGAGAGGTATAATCATCATGCTCAAAGGAATAAATATGTTCATCTGTTAAAGCAATGAGCTCAATTGGAATACAAGATCAACAAGTATTTCATTGCTTAAGGAAGTGAAAAGGAATACATAATGGCCTCATATATAATCATTAATTTCAGCTGAAACTATGGATGAGCTTCAGAATATAATAAATAAGTGCTCTTATTTCAAAATCTTTCATACAAAATTATGGTCACATCCTCATCATACTATTGTTTGAAGAACAAAAGAAAAAGGAAGTGAAATGTACATGGAATGCATTGAATTCATAACAAATGGTTACAAGATAAAGAACTGAAAACATCACCAAAGTTATTCAAATATGTTATAAGGAGTTGTTCCCAGGATGTCAAAATGCAATCCAGATAGCATCATTAGTGAATGGGGTTGTAGAGAAATGTGACTGTTTTAGTATTTCCAAGAGTAGAATCAAAATCAAGTGATATTATCTCATTTTAAAATGTGAAATTGAAGCACATTTGGAAGTTTCAGGTGCATCTGCTAAATGCAATCAAGTGCAATGTTGCTATAGAGAAAAAAATAGGTGTTTCTTTCAAGTTTCAGAATACCCACATTCGGTTTTTGACAAAAATGCAGTTTATGCTTGAAATGCAAAATGCCCATATGAGGATTTTAAATTAAAATACAGATTCTTCAAAATACCATTTACCCATGTAAGGGTTTTGATAGAAATCAGAGTATAAATGAAATTCCATGGTGGGTCAAGCTCAAGTTTTGAATGTGTGAAAAAATACTCAAGTTCTTCATTATTTCCAAAATACCCACATGGGGGCTTTGTCAAAATGCAAAATTTATACAATGCTCTCATGGGTCGAGTATTGGTTTTCAATAGAAAATCACAAAATAGGCATTATTTCTTTAGGATACCAAACACCCACATTCAATTTTTATTTCAAAAGTACAAAAGATGTAAAATGCTCTCATGGGTCGAGCCCAGAAAGGTTCCAGAATGTCTAGTTTGAGCATGAGTGGCCACAGCCTGGAGAGATCTTTTGGCTCTTAAAATGTTCATCATTTCATAGAAGAGGGAAAAAACTCATTTAAGTTTCATCAAATCTAAAGATACCTAAAGCAAAAATTGATTATAATGCAAGAGATTCTTTATAGAATTCTATAGTCAAGTATGGAATGGCTGTGGCCTGTGAGACATATTTACACTTTTTCTTTTGAAACTAAGCTCTAGTTGAGCTATTTAAGAGTGAAATGCATGGTGAAATAGATGCATTCACTTACCCTAGGTCAATGAGAGAGGACGTCATTCAAACCCACATCCGAGCTTTGAAAAATTAAAAAGATGATGCAAGGTCAAGATCACATATGGCGGCCAAATGGATAATGGCAAACACGTAAACACAAAAACACAAGACTACATTAGAAACAACATAGATGCTGCAGTGTTGAGGCAAAAATTCTGTGCAAAATGAAGCAAACTAGCTTTCCAATGCTTGGAATCGACTTACCATATGTAGATTAAATAGAAACAGCGAGCATGGAGGCTCAAATCTCCATCAAAAAGTTGAAACCCTAGCTGTCATGGTGGCGGCGATCTTCACAGTAGAGGAAAAAAAATTTAAGTCCAAATGGTGTGAAAAATGGAGACGGATGCAGTTTTTCCTATAGGGTTTCTCCAAACCCTACGTCAACTTAGGGATTTTTTTTTTTCCTTAGTTTTTTGAAAATGCTAATTGCATAAGTCAAATACACCATGGTGGTTGATTTCTATATGTCCAAGTTCCCTTTTTAATGCATTATCCTTATAATTCAACACTATGCGTAAGGAATTTTATTTTCCTTATGCCTTGATGGCATTCACTCATGCCTTAGTTTCATTTTTGATTGATTTTCTAGAAATCAATTATAAATGAATTTTCCTTAGTTTTATTAGTTTCATTTTTTATTGATTTTCTAGAAATCAATTATAAATGAATTTTCCTTAGTTTTATTTTAATTGATTTTATAGAAATCAATTATAAATGAAAATGTGTCTTTTTTTTATGATTTTTATAAGAAAAATCAAAATTGTAAAGGAGATTAGGTTTATATTTTTGCAAGATTTTTCCAAAAATCTTCATTGCAAAATGTGTCAGATTGAGAAGCTATAAATTATGTAAAGCAAGAATAAAACAATGATTTATAAATTATTTTATATCTTTGCTATTTTTAGCAGATTGGTGATTCTTTTTTCCCTTGGTCGGATTTGAGCTGCATGGAGAGGAGATAAGGTGTTTTTTTTTCTTTTAAAGAAAAGAAGACCTATTTTTAGGTGCTTTTTAGTATGTACATGCAAAAAGTGAGAGTTTTCCACTTTTATGCCACACTTTGGAGTAGTTTTAGAGGCTTTTCCTTAAGCTTTCTCCTTGAGCTCGGATTAGGGTTTTGTGATATATCTTGAAGAAAAACTTAGTGTTTTTCTGAGTTCAAATTATTGTTTCTTGCTCTGATACACATTCTGAAAGCTTGTAAACTTTTTATAGTCAGATTCAGACTTTGGCATACTCCTTCAGTTTAATAAAATCAACATTCCTATCTCCAATTTTTGTCTTTATTTGTAGTTTTAATATGATGTCTATATTGTGATTTTGTTTACAAATCCTTTTCATGTCCCATTATTGTAGATTATTGACACAAAAGTCCATTTAATGCAGGTTGCATGTTGTGTTTAAGTCTAAACCTTCATGCAAATCAATTATGTACTAGATGTTCATGACATATTGTGAATTCATTATTGTTTTTTGAAGACTATTGTGGGTAGAATATGAAAGTCACCATTAAGCTTTGGAATCATATTAGATAAGTTTTACATTTCAATCATATTTTTTATCCCTTTTCCTAGAAAATCACTTAGAATAGGATTATTATTCAGAGAACCAACTCACTCTGGAGATTCCTTCTTTGTTCAGATCACCCACATCTGAAGAAGGTTTCCATGTGTCAATAGATAGTTAAATTTCTGCAAATTTAACACAGGGTGCATATATGATTGATAACAGTTTTTAGCATGCCTGGTGGGACCCTGAAACTTTATTTCAGAGGAAAATTTCAATATTTTAAGATGCTATTTTGGTATGCACAATAGAGTATCAGCCTTTGGAGGTAGAAAATAGCATACCTGGCGACTCCGTTTTCTAATTTTCAAGCAGATCTAATGTGAATAGCACACAAAGTGCACATACTGAAGGGTTAGGTGTTTCTTCAATATTATTAGCCTTTGGAGGCAACATCACCAAACACCTTGGTGACTTCGAGAAGTTTTTTTTGGTTTTAGAATGATTGAGTGTTGGTATGCTCTTAAATATTCTAATTTTGCTTGTTTTTTAGCCTTAGATGAACAAGCATGTCAAGGTTTCACGATAATGTCATACCATCTTCCATATCATGAAAATATTGCTTACACATCTTCATATCAGCCATATCTGCATAATCACACTGTTGGTTTCAATTCCATGGCTTTTCAAAACCATAATTTGCAATATAATTACCACCAACCCACCTCTACTTAACCTCCATCTTAGCTGTCGTATGCTCAAAATCAGTCCCAACATATTGAATACTTGAGTTTCAGAAATATATTGTTGAAATATGAAAGGAAAATGAGTGAAATAGATTAACAAGAGGAGATTACAAGCATAAAGAATACGTTTCTTGAATTCGTGAAGCAACTAGAGGAGATCAAGAGACAACATGAATATAATCAACAATAGAAAGAGATGGATTTTTAGGCCTACCTCTATGAGCAAGAGTTCGAGGCGCAAAGGCACAAAGTGCAAGAAGCACCTATAGTTCTATGTCAGCCTACTCAAGAGGAAGCTCCTAAGAATCAGGTTCTGAGTTTTAGACAAAATCAACCTCTTTATACTTCTAAAATTGAGATCCCGAGTTTTAGGTAGAGTCTACGAGTCTTAAGCTTTTTGAGCCAACCTCCCGATCTTGAGGTACCAAGTTTCTAAAGCCTTCATCTTCCTTGAAATGAACCTATTCCTGAGCATGTTCAACCCTCAATCCCTCATGGGAAGTTTATGGAAAAACCTATTCATTCCCCAATAGCTCACGAATTTTCCCAAGTTTCTCCACCTAATGAATTCAATGATGAACCCTTCAATCAAGATACCAAACTCCGCATAGAGGAACTTAGGAAGGTGAATCCATTGCATTCAACTTTGGAAGTTTATTGTTTACAATAGAAGAAGATTGAGTGAATGAAGGCTTCTCTTGATGTGTCTTTCCATGTTTTCACTAATGGGTCTCCTTGCTGTGTTGAAGAAGAGGGAAATGTTTCATCACTCATTTCAAAAGATCATTCAAGGAAACCATATGAGGAGTAGGAGGAGTTCAAATAGCATGATGAATTTCTGGTTGAGCAAAGTGAGTGTGATTCAAAAGCCTTGGATCAGCAAACAGAGTGCAAGTATGAACCTCTTGAAGAGTCAACAAGGCTAGACAAGAGCTATCATGAGGTAGAAGACAATTTTATTTTATTAGAAGGCCAAGAAGAATGTGATAAGGATTCATTTTTGGGTGGTCTTGATGTTTTGGTTCTAGATATGAATAATGAAGAGGAAGTTTCAATCAATTTGTTTGATGAATTTCTCACCTGTGAGCCTGAAAGGGAAAGTGGCATGACTAGGATGAATTCTAGTCACCATAGTGATGGCAATCACTTAGATAAGGTGTTGACCCAAGAAAAAAATGTAAAGGCATCCTTGAATCAAATGACCAAGATCTTGAATAAGATCTTTTCCAAGCTAAGATTGAGTTTTTCTGCTCACGCTTAGAGGATATGTCATCATCTTTGGAGGAAGGTTACCCTGAACAACAAAAACAAGAGGTGGAGGTGGCTGAATTCTCAAATGAACCATTGGTTATGGAGTAGCCTAACTAGTGGAATGATCTTGACTGGTCCGAGGAGTTGCCCTTTTTTTACACAGAGGAGCTTGAAGCTAATATGCCAAATGAGGGTCAGTTGGAGGAAGCTATCTTGTTGTTTGAACCATTTCCTTCCTTCATGGAAGAAAAGAGTCCTAATTCAGTAGGCTTCCCATTGAATAATGATGAGGGATTTGAACCTATATCCATTGTTTCTAAAGGCCCTCCAAGAATGGATAGTTGCAATGAGTTATTAGCCACTCTAATGGAGGAAGGTGACCCATTAACTATGGAGGAGGAGTCAACATGGAAAGCCATCATGCAAAGTAAAGATGATGTTGTCAGTGATCATTCAGGATTCTTTCCTTCTAGTCTCAAGCCTTCAAGGGGATGCCCTATTAGGAACCTAGCTCAGTTGGAAATAAGCGAGAAGGAGCAACCTCATGACAATTCTGATCTAGGGCATCAAGGGAGGTATCACTTTGAGCACAATCATTTCATTTTTTCACTTAATCACTTCTGTTTCAAATATCAAGAAGGGTGGGTGAGTTTTTTTATTTTTCTCCTTGGAGGGGTGTTGCAACAAACTGTTGAATATTTAGTTTTCCTCCACATCTTTTGGTGGATTCCTAAGCCGATTGAGCTTTGTAGATTGAAAAGGAGTGAGTTACTTTTTTGAACTAGTTAATGGATTTGTTTAAACAGTTTTTCCTCGGTTAGTGTAGGGTAGAGTAGTTTCTACAAATAAGTGCTTCACACATATTTCCTTTAGTAATTTTCTTTTCCCTAAGCGATGTTGCGCATGTTTTGGTTGGCCATTAGGGCCTATTAGTTTTCTTTTTGCATTGTTTTTTTTGTTTTACTACTGTTTGGAGTGTTGCTATTCAAATTTTTGAGTTTCATGAAGGGGTAGATTTGACTCCACGCCCAATGGAGTTTTAAAAGGCAATTGATCTCATGCTTAGCTGGCAAGCATTTAGCGGAAATCACTAAATATGTTATCAATTTTCACTACATCTCAATTGGTGGAGCTGATTAAATTATGTTAAATCTTAAAGTGAGAGTACAGTTATTTCTGCATGTGCTTAAGTGTTGTTTACACTGCATTCATCAAGTACCACTTGTGCAAGTTTTTTGAGAAAACTGAGTTTCAGAAGTATTGTTCAATGCTTTACAAACCAAATGGAGTAGAAAACTGAATATACAAATGATTAAGAATATCAACTGATTTGATTTATTTCATGATGTTATTCACATTACATAATTTCATTTGATTGTAAGAATACAAATGCTGGTACATTTTTGTATTATTGATGCATGTCTTTTTAGAATGAAAAGAAGAAAGAGAAATTTAAGAATCCACACAAGCCATGGAGGTAACTGTTACAATGCATCACAAGGAGCATGCTACACTATTGAAGATGTAGGAAAGGAAACACATAGGCATGAACATAATTATCATTGCATATGCTTTTGGTCGATGCAGAAGTGGTGCACCCTCCTTCGTTCTTGGGATCCGATCGACCTGTAGAGGAAAAAGAGGGTTGCTAGAGCTCCAAATACAATCATACCTACATGAAACACCAACAATAATGTAGAATGCTACTAACAATACACTGAAGCAATCAAGAAAAGAGTGGGAATTAGAGCTGAACATAATAATATATTGTTTTTTCTAACACTATTTGTTTCCTATATAGGTATAGGAAAAGTCATGAAGTTGATTATCTTATGAAGACATAAAATCATGTGGGGTAAAATGAGCTCCCATAATGGTAGAGCTCAGCATGTTGTCCCTCAACATCAAATGAGGGCTGAATAGAGAGGTATAATCATCATGCTCAAAGGAATAAATATGTTCAACTGTTAAAGCAATGAGCTCAATTGGAATACAAGATCAACAAGTATTTCATTGCTTAAGGAAGTGAACATTCATACATAATGGCCTCATCTATAATCATTAATTTTAGCTAAAACAATGGATGAGATTTAGAATATAATAATTAAGTGCTCTTATTTCAAAATCTTCCATAGAAAAGTTATGTTCACATCCTTATCATATTGTTGTTTGAGGAACAAAAGAAAAAGGAAGTGAAATGTGCATGAGATGCATTAAAGTCATAACAAATGGTTACAAGATAAAGCACTGAAAACATCACTGAAGTTATTCAAATCTATTATAAGGAGTTGTTCTCAGGATGTCAAAATGCAGTCCAGATAGCATCATTAGTGAATGGGGTTGTAGAGAAATGTGGTTGTTTTAGTATATCCAAGAGTAGAATAAAAATCAAGTGATATTGTCTCATTTTAAACTATGAAATTTAAGCACATTTGGAAGTTTCAGGTGCATCTGGTAAATGAAATCAAGTGCAATGTTGCTATAAAGAACAAAATAGGTGTTTCTTTCAAGTTTTAGAATACCCACATTAGGTTTTTGAAAAAAATGTAGTTTATGCTTGAAATGCAGAATGCCCATATGAGGATTTTAAATCAAAATGCATAATTCCTCAAAATACCATTTACCCATGTAAGGGTTTTGACATAAAACATAGTATAAACAAAATGCCATGGTGGGTCAAGCTCAAGTTTTGAATGTGTAGCAAAATACTCAGGTTCTTCGTTATTTGCAGAATACCCACGTGGGGGTTTTGTCAAAATGCAAAATTTATACAATGCTCTCATGGGTTGAGTATTGATTTTCAACAGAAAATAACATAATATGCATTATTTCTTTAGGATATCGAATACCCACATTGAATTTTTGTTTCAAAAATACAAAAGAGGTAAAATGCTCTCATGGGTCGAGCCCAGAAAGGTTCCAGAATGTCTAGTTTGAGTATGAGTGGCCACAGCCTAGAGAGAGCTTTTGGCTCTTAAAAATTTCATCATTTCATAGAAGAGGGAAAAAAATCATTTAAGTTTCATCAAATCTGAAGATACTTGAAGCAAAAAATGATTATAATGGAAGAGATTCTTTATAGAATTCTATAATCAAGTATGCAATGGTCGTGGCATATGAGACAAATTTATAGATTTTTTATTTGAAACTAAGCTCTAGATGAGCTATTTAAGAGTGAAATGGATGGTGAAAGAGAGGCATTTGCTTACCCTAGGTTGATGAGAGAGGACGTCGTTCAAACCCACAACTGAACTTTGAAAAATAAAAAAGATGATGCAAAGTCGAGCTCACATATGGCGGTCGAATGGATAATGGAAAAACAAGTAAACATAGAAACAAAAGAATGCATCAAAAACAACACAGATGTCATGGCATTGAGGCCAAAATCCTATGCAAAATGAAGCAAACAAGGTTTCCAATGCATGGAATTGACTTACCATATGTAGATTAAACCGAAATGGCGAGCATGGAGGCTCAAATCTCCATCAAAAAGTTGAAACCCTAGCTCTCATGGTGGTGGCACTCTTCACAGCAGAGGAAATTTTTTTTAAGTCCAAATGATGCAAAAAATGGAGAACGATGGAGTTTTTCCTTAAGGGTTTTTCTAAACCCTAAGTCGACTTAGGGATATTTTTTCCTTAGTTTTTGAAAATGTTAATTTCCTAAGTCAAATACACGATGGTGGCTGATTTCTATATGTCCAAGTTCCCTTTTTAATGCATTATCCTTGTAATTCCACACCATGCCTAAGGAATTTTATTTTGCTTATACCTTGGCGGTGTTCACTCATGCCTTAGTTTCATTTTTTATTGATTTCTAGAAATCAATTGTAAATGAATTTTCCTTAGTTTTATTTTAATTGATTTTATAGAAATCAATTATAAATGAAAATGTGTCATTTTTTAATGATTTTTTCTAAGAAAAATCAAAATTGTGAAGGCAATTAGGTTTATATTTTTGCAAGATTTTTCCAAAAATATTCATTGCAAAATGGGTCAGATTAAGAAGCTACAAATCATGTAAAGCAAGAATAAAACAATGATTTATAAATTGTTTTATCTCTTTTCTATTTTTAGTAGATTGGTGATTATTTTTTCCCTTGGTCGGATTAGAGCTGCATGGAGAGGAGATAAGGTGTTTTTTTCGCTTTTAAAGAAAAGAAGACCTATTTTTAGGTGCTTTTCAATATGTACATGCAAAAAGTGAGAGTTTTCCACTTTTATGCCACACTTTGGAGTAGTTTTAGAGGCTTTTCCTTGAGCTTTCTCCTTGAGCTCGGATTAGGGTTTTGTGATATATCTTGAAGAAAAAATTAGTGTTTTTCTGAGTTCAAATTATTGTTTCTTGCTCTGATACACATTCTGAAAGCTTGTAAACTTTTTGTAGCTCAGATTCAGACTTTGGCATACTCCTTCAGTTTAATAAAATCAACATTCCTAACTCCAATTTTTGTCTCTATTTGTAGTTTTAGTATGATGTCTATATTGTGATTTTGTTTACAAATCCTTTTCATGTCCCATTATTGCAAATCATTGACACAAAAAGTCCATTTAATGCAGGTTGCATGTTGTGTTTAAGTCTAAACCTTCATGCAAATCAATTATGTACTGGATGTTCATGACAGATTGTGAATTCATTATTGTTTTCTGAAGACTATTGTGGGTAGAATATCAAAGTCACCATTAAGCTTTGGAATCATATTAGATAAGTTTTACATTTCATTCATATTTTCTATCCTTTTTCCCAGAAAATCACTTAGAATAGGATTATTATTTGGAGAACCAACTCACTCTGGAGATTCCTTCTTCATTCAAATCACCCACATCTGAAGAAGCTTTCCATGTGTCAATAGATAGTTAATTTTTTGCAAATTTAACATAGGGTACATATCTGATTGATAATAGTTTAGTCATAAATTGGGTGGTGTTATAAATGACTACAAATAAACCACTAATAGTCACATGACTAAAATTAGTCATTTATATGCAATTTTTAGTAGTTTATTTAGTCATATATTACTATTTGTGTAATAGTGTACTAATGAAGAATATTTTGCATCACAGTTAAACAAACTAGAATTACTGGATGAGTGGCACATGGATGCTTTGAACCACTTGCAATTCTATCAAAACCATAACAAAAGGAGCTATAATAAGAAGATCAAGAGTCAGTCATTCCAAGTTGGAGAGCTCATGTTGAAAGAAAATAAGAAGAATGTATCAAATCCATATAGCAAGGGAAAGTTTGAACCCAACTGGTTAGGACCATTTGTCATCACTGTAAGCTATAAATCAGGAGCATATCATCTATCCACACCTAAAGGTGAGCCTATGTAGGAGCCCATAAATAGATCCCATCTCAAAAAAATTTATGCCTAAGCTTGCAAGGTATAAATCAAAAATTAAAAAATCCAAAAAATAAATTAGAAAAAGGATTGAAAACAGTTAAAAAAAAAGAATCGTCCTCTAGTGAAAACCACTTTGGTGGCACATTGGGAAATTACCTTGGTGAAAACTTGGAAAATAGGTTCCTTGTGTAAATAAGCACTTTCCATCCACCATATATTCTTTGACTTATTCTGCATCACCTACCATCACTTTCCATCATGTTCAACCATCACATTCCATTGATCTTTCCATCACCCATCCACATCTACATCAAAGCATGATCATGTGTTGATATCATGTTCCATCCTAGAACTACTTGGCACATTCCTAAGGTCAGTTTTTCCTACCTATATTGGAGTAGTCAATCCATCACATTCGGGGCATGTTCTTATACCTGCATTGGATTGGATGCATGTATATTCGTGCAATTTTCCTTGAGATCAAGAAATCCAAAAAAAATCATACAATCAAAAATTCCAAAAACATCCAAAATAGTTAAAAATCCAAAAATAGGTCAAAAATTGAAAAAGTCAAAAAAATATTCATCATACATCAAACTACGAGGCTTCTATGTGTATAAAATAGGCAAGGTTGATCTTCAATCAGCCCTCGAGGCCCTTAGGTTAGGTCCTTTAGGTGTACATCATAATAAATTGACAACCCACACATGTTCATATCTCATCAATAAATGAGTCTGTGTCACTCAAACTATGTGGTATCTATGTGTATAACATAGGCAAGGTTAATCTTTGATCAGCCCCCAAGGCTTCTTAGATAGGTTCTTGGTCAAAATCTCAGAAAACACTAAAATATTGGAAATTTTAAAAATCAAAACATTTGTAAAACATCTCAAAAATCTCAAAAACAACCTCAAAACATTTCAAAAACATAAAAAACATCCAAATATTTGAAAAAAATCATTTGTCCCATTTCACGTTCACTCGCAAAAGAATCCACTCACAATAAATCAATCATCATCTTAAACCTTTGGAAAAACAATCACGGACAAGTATAACTGTAACGTCCAGAAAATGCAGAAGAAACAGATCAGAGCAAACATGCAATGTAATCTAAAAATCTAATGCAATCTAAGCTAAGAAACATAGAACAAAGGAAAATCAAAACATAAATAAACTAAACAATCTCACCCAATATGTACATATTTCCATATATCATCTCGATTGCCCTTCTCCATTTTTCCGTTGTATTATAATTGCCCTCAATTTTTCAAACTTTGTGCAAGTATAGCCTATGATAGTGATTTAGCAAAACATTGAAGATTCAAGATAGTTGCTCCAAAAAGTCATAAGATTGTAGAGAGATTGGAATAATGAATGAGATATCAATTTATAGAAAATTTATCATTCAAACGACAGGCCAGGATCGAAAGATCAACAGACGGTTGAGATTGACATATTAGACATGCATTCTGATAACAGTTAGAAGTGACATGAGTGATATAAATTAGAAATAGAATTAAAGATTAAATAAATGATTTAATCTTCAAGTTTGGTATTCAAAAATAGAAGAATTATCTTTGCATGATAAAGATAAATATTGATTAAATAAACTCTCTGTTCGAATGCACGAACAAGGCTTAATTAATTAAATAAGAATATTTAATTAATTTGCATGTACACACAATTGAGTTGGCACTGGACAATTGAATGATTTGATGAAGAGATTACTCGAGAAAGCCACTCACACATTAAATCAAGAGTTAACTAAGCGATTAAAATAGATCTTTGAGTCGAGTAAAAGTGAATACTTAGATAACTCACACAATTATCCAAATATAGAGGAATGTGTTAAAATAGAATTTATGAATTAAATAATTTATTTAATTCAAGATTTGATATTTGAAGAATAATTAAATAAATAAGATTTATTTAATTAAGTGATGAAGGGATTAAATGAATAATTAAATAAATTAAGGATTTATTTAATTATAGTTGAAGTATAATAAAGAGTAAATTTAAATAAGAATTTATTTAATTGAAGAAGAAGGATAAGGTTAATTAGTAACATAATTAAATAAAAAGCATTTATTTAATTAATCAAATGGAATAAAGAAAAGTGTGAATTAATTAAATAATTAATATTATTTAATTAATAGAAGAAATGAAGACCTTAGAGAATAATTAAATAATTGACACTATTTAATCATGACCTTGGAAGAAATACGAATTATGAAGAATATTGAAGTTGCAGGCTTAAACTAGATTTCGGTGTCTACATTTGTACCTCTTTGATACAATGTCATTTCTGCATCGTGTCAAAGAAAATCGATAAAAATATCCCCTATTCATGCCCCGATGTAAACAGGTGAAGGTATGCCGCCTCGAGAAAATTGACAAATTTTTGAAAATTCAGAAAAATTTGGAAATGATCCCGATTAGTTCATTGGATAGCCAGAAATGCAGTGGAGTTAATAGAATTGAAGTTGGAAATGGTATGGACACGTACGAGTCAATTGAAATTGGAAGCTGACATGGCCAATAGAAAAGAATGCCACCAAAACCCTAGGTATAAATAGAAAATGGGGTAAAAACCTATTCATTTTAACCCAAATAGCTTTGAGATTTAAGATTTTGCTTTGCACCCACAGCAACAATGTTTCCTGTTCCAAACACCCACCATCGAGCATACAGGATCCAGACCTTCAGGCAGCTAGCTGACGCGGACCCCCCGGTATGTACCTTAAACTTGACTTTTCAATTTTTGATTTGCACAAATTTTTATGTGTTTATTTTTTATTTTTCTTATGCATCATTTTATTTAAAAGCCGCATGTGAGTGTGCAATCGACACATTTGCATGTGGATCAACTTATTTGTAAAATTACGTAGATGGTTAGCGTAGGATTTTCACGGTTCAACGCAATTGTATTTGAGTTCAACGCATTTGATAAATAACAACGAATTTGCATTTAGATTAGCTGCATATGTTTATTTTTCAATGCATTTGCATTTATTTCGATGCAGTTGTTATTTGATTTACATAGTTGCATGTGATAGTTAATTTATGCAGATGCATTTGTCATTTTGGCACACATATGCATTTAAAAGTGACACATTTGAAAAAGAATGACATGTGTGAAATTGAATGATGCATTTAGTTTTTTGCAATGCATTTGTAAAATAATGGCGCATGTGCAAAAGGATGACGCATTTGCAAAACAATGACACATTTGAATAGAACTTGATTTTTTCATTTTGCACTAGGATAGATGATTGATTCTGACATGAGGCATATATAATGCCATTGTAGGTTGCTTTAGACACTGTATATATGCGAGACCCTAGACCTACGAATTTTCACTTCCGAGATAACTTGCGGAGTGCAGAGAGATAATTCTTATGGCACCTAGGTCTTCTACACATGACATAAATGCCCTAGATTTGGGAAAACTGGGGTTTATTGACAACATTGTGCAAGTAGTAGCACTCAGAGACTTTGTTGTTTCACCTACCTACTAGACAAGCAACAATGACCTTAGAGGACGTCTACCAGACCCTGAGACTTCCCATCAGAGGCATGAGGGTGAGGTATGATACCCAAAGAGGTGTTACTGAGATGTGCAGATACTACCCTCACATTGATGTTAGACAGTTAGGGTTTGATCACTATGAGATTAGATGGAGTGTACTGGGACAGAGGTATAAGCGGCTAGACTATCTAGTGTGTACATTGATAGGTGGTATAGTGCTTCCTAACTATAGAGGTCATGGTTTTCCTGTGGGTTGGGGGGAGATGTTAGTAGGTATGTTAGAGCAACAAGAGGTATATGCGTGGGGTCCCTATCTCCTTGGTATGTTATATTTTCACTTGCATGATATAGCCTATCGAGAGGCTCAGCCCATGAGTTGTGGTACCACACTCCTCATGGTATGGACGTGGGAACACATTGCCATTTTTTGGCCACTGGTTATAGTCAATGTACAACACAAAGCTCCTTATGCCTTCCGTTATGTGGGGGTGAACACTCAGAACCACATGGAAGATACTAGGTATTTCAGGCATGCCATAGATACTATGGTTCAATTTACATGGAGACCATACCTGGGATGTGCAAAGTGGTCAGACAAGGATGAGCATTTTCCTTTTTGTTGCTAGAATAAGTACTTGATTGGGAGAACTATTTCACATGTCCACATTATAGAGCGAAATTTTCCAGATCATGTATTGCGGCAATTCAGAGAGGTATAGGATGTGCCGAGAGGACAGGCCGAGTTCATGAGGTCCTTGCAAGAGATCCCCCTGTGGGGTCTAGAGATTCTAGTAGCTACTGTTGAGGTAGATATTGATGGATTGCAAACAGTTCTGTGGTGATGGAGAGAGGGTGTGGTAGACCTAGGTACCATAGAGGCTTATGATCAGTGGTGGGTTGTGCATAGGATGATTCCCCTGACAGATCCAGATCAACTGACGCCGATAGAGCAGCGAGGGATAGGACCACAGGGCAGGTGTGGTAGAGGTAGAGGTTGGAGAGGTGGAGGGGGTCGCGGTGATGATGGAGATGGTGATGGAGGTGGTCGGTGAGGTGGTAGGAGAGGGAGGTGTGGATAGAGGGGACGAGGTCCACCATTGTCACCAATTCGTGAGGAGGGATGGGGAGAGGAGGATGTTCCCATGTTGGATATTGGTAGAGGTGGGGAGGAGGTACATTTTGAGATTGGCGGAGAGGAGGAGCGTCCCACAGAGGAGGCCATTCCAGAGGTTCCTACAGAGGAGGAGGAAGATAGAGAGGAGGCAGAGATTAATGCCCTTGGCTTACTTGGTTCCTATCAGGATGATGATGAGGAGGATGATGATCATGAGCAGGAGATCTGAGATAGGATTTTGGAGGATTTGGAGGATGAGGATGATGGTGTACCAAGGGTGAGACAGGTTGACACAGAGGCTGTCGATTTCGACACTACTACACTTCGGGCCTAGATTGCATCCTTGGAGGAGCATATGAGGGTCATGATGTCTGAGAGGGATTTGGTATAGATGGAGAGGGACAGGACTATCATGGACAAAGATCAGGCCATAGCTCAGAGATAGGAGACCAAGCGGAGATTCATAAAGATTAGAGCCTTATGTACTAGGTCGACAGCTACATTTTCCAGACAGTTAGTCATATCCAAGGAGAGGGCCACCTATTACAGGGATTTGTATGAGAGAATAGTTCCTCTAGAGAGATGGGCTCTGAGTTTTTTAGAGGCACACAATGAGAGATCTTAGACTAGGACCCACTCTAGGATAGTTAGCACAAAGGGTGTTGAGTTGAGCAGCCACGTAGAGCTAGTCCATATGACAGGCCCCACTCAGGTCACAGGTCATCGGGTTCCCAACATCAGTCATCCGCACACTCTAGCCATGATAGCAATGGCAGTTTAGGATAGGGACACTTCTTGATATGTACTGAGACATTGTATTATGATTATATAGCCTGTGGGCTTCCATATTTATTGATACATTATGACATTATGATGTGACACAGTTGAGCGATATATATATATATATATGATTTTGGTGGTGATTCTCATGATATGCAGTTGGATTTATTGATTATGCAATTTTTTATTTGTACATGTTATGTTTATATGATATGCCTTGTGATAGATGATCGTATCTACTTTATGGTGTGTTTATGCAGCCTATTATATGACGTTGATTCTATGTGATGATGTATGTATTCACATGTATGATGTTAATGGATGTTATGTATGCAATTTATAATTATGAGATGCAATGTGATGTTATATGTGCAATTCTTTCTACATGTGATGTTATACAAATGTAATGTGATACATGTATTTACAATTTGTTATGTACATGGAATGCTTATGATATGTATTGTATGATGATGAATGTCTATGATGCCATTATGTCCTAGATATGATAAATGCCTATATGTTTGTATTTTTCTAACATGTATGTGTATATGCAAGTGATTATATATTTTTTATGTCACAGGACTCCATCATAATGTAAGGAGGAACGAAAAGAAAGATTGAGAAATAATAAAAGAAATGAGATGGAGGTTAGTATTAGCAATCTTCGATGTTTCGTTGTATCACAAAAGTTGTTGCACTTTATCATCATTGGGTGGGACTAATTCAAATGGAGAAAAACACCATGATATGAAATAGATCAAGGTGTGCAAGGTCATCCACTTGCTAATAGCAGATAGTCGCAGACAAGGATTGTCATTAACTCATACTAAGGGCACAAGTTGCCCCAGTCTTTTTGTCAAGACAAACCACAAACAACAAACAAAGTAAAAGATAGGTCATGAGACGTCATCGCTCCTCTAAATCCTTCATGGGACATCCTTGAGGAAACTAGTAACATGACTCAAAATCAAATTTAAAAGATAGTTAACAGACAACAGTCAAAGAAAACAGAATTTTGATACATCGTCGCTTCTCTAAATCCTTCATGGGACATCCTTGAGAAAGCTAGTAACATAATTCCCATCATAAAGTCGAATGAAAAGATAAGATAAATAAGTTAGAAAGTCAAAAATACAATAGAATATTTTCCAAAACTTGAACTATTTGTTTGATTCGTTTTGATTAATAGAAGGATTGATTGATAGAGCCTGATTTTAGGAGATACACATACTGTATAAGACTTTGAGTCTAGTTTTGATGTTATGACTATCTGTATAAGGCATGACAAAGCCTAGTTTCATAAAGACATGTATCGTATAAGACATTGAGTCAGATGTCATTGATGTGATAACCTGTGTAAGGCTATGTTTGATTGTTTGACAATGTCAATATGCAGGAAGGACTCATCCTATATAAGACATAGATTGTTTTACTGACATCTGTATTCAGGAAGGACTCATTCTGAACAAGATACATGTTGATTGTTCTGATGATGTATATTTCCAGGAAGGACACATCCTATAGCAAACATTAGTTGATCTATTTGGATTGGTTCGTTTGACAAGTTGTTTGATTTGACTTAGAGACATTGCTAACTTATTCACTAGATTGATGCATGACTTGATATGATGTGCTAACAATTGACTGTATGTGACGACAAACCCTAAAGGACTGACCTAGTGTGGCCTCAGGGCCTCATTGATTGATGGCCTTGCCTATGTTATACATGCAGAGACCTCGTAGTTCGACTTGACTTTGAATGAGAAGACTGACTAGAAATAGAAGACATGTATGATAGTGAATGTGACGAACCCTAATGCACTGACCTAGTGCAGCCTCGAGGGCTCATCGATTGATGGCCTTGCCTACGTTATACACAAAGAGACCTCGTAGTTTGACACAACCAATGACCTTTCCATATAGACATATGGATTGAATCATGATTTTATATAGACAAACCTAAATAGACTGACCTAATGCCTCGGGGGCACATTGGTAGATGGCCTTGCCTACATCCAGTCGTAGAGGCAACGTAGTTCAAAAAATGACAAAGACTGACAAGTGCAACTGACTCTGACTCTGTTTTTGGATTTTTGACATGTTTTGATTTTTTTGGCTTTTTGAAGTTTTATGATGTTTTTGTGTTTTCTCAAGTTATTTTGTGATGTTTTTTTTTCTTTCTATGGTTTTACATCTTCAATCACAACCAATGTAAGAACCAATATGACGCACATCAAATGTTTTCCCCCAGTCAAGTATAAGACCAATTGATTATGAATAGGGTAAAATGGGGGATATGAAATGCACTTGATGTCAATTGTTCCAAGTTATGGGAAAGAATACCACTTATTACAAATGGTATGTACAAGTGATAGATAGGAAAGATACATGATACGTACAGGGATAGATGGTACGTAGAGGGATAAGGACCATGTACATAGATAGGTAGTATGTACAGGGTAGTAGACTATGTATAGGGTAGTGGACTATGTACAGGGTATGCTAGATTAGAATAATAGTAGAAAAAGGAGAAGAGTCAACTACACATGGAACCTGTTTGCCAGGTTTTCACCATGGTACCTATCCAAAGTGCCACCAAAGTGGTTTTCACTATTGGAAAAATTATTTGTTACTATTTTTTGGATTATCTAATTTTTTTGGTGTTACCAAGATGCTTATTTGCTAGGTTTTCACCTTGGTAACAATTTTTTTGATTTATGATTTTTTTTTGTATTTTTGGCTAATTAAGACAAGGCCCTCAAAAGCTATGCGTAGAACTTATTCAGATGAATACTATTGATTGGTGAGGACAATGGTCCCCCTTCAAGAGTAGAGAGTTGGTACACTCCTGATCCAAAGGCTTCTATAACAATACGGTCCTAACCAGTTAGGTTCAAACTTTCCAAGTTTGTCTCTTTCTACTTGATTCTTTGGGTTCTCCATTAAAAATAGGCGCCAATGTCAAAGTTTATGTTCAAAACCTTCCTATTATAGCTATGACAAAGGTGATTCTGATATGCTTGGAGATGGTCTAGTGCCTTCTGTCTTCGCTCATCTAGGAATTCTAGCTCATGGAATCTCGATACTCGGTACTCTTCATCATCAATGTGCCCTTTCAAGGATACCCTCAAGGAAGGAATCTCGACCTCAATAGGAAGAATGGCTTCAAAACCAAATACTAGTGAATAGGGAGTGGCGCCAATGGGATTAAGTTGTAAATTCCAATCATGGCCAACATCATTGACAGTATTTTTGAAGATTCTAATGATAGTTTTGTTAGATGCCTCTACTTGGACATTACCTTGTGGGTAGTATGGAGTGGAAAAGTGATGTTGAATATGAAATTCATCACAAAGATGGTGGACTTCTTGATTCTTAAATGGGCAGCCATTATCAGTGATTATGGACTAAGGGACAACATACCGACAGATGATATAGTTCAGAATAAACTTAGAGATCTATGTGTCGGTAATGTATGTCATTGGAATAGCCTCAATCCACTTTGTAAAGTGCTTAGTGGCAGTAATGATGAATTTGTGGCCATTAGATGATGTGGGATGAATCTTACCTATGAGGTTGATTCCCCATTGGGCAAAGGGCCATTGTGATGTTATAGGACGAAGCTCCTGTGTTGGTGCATGTATCAAGTCTCCATGAACTTGGCATTGGCAACATTTCTTTACAAAGACATATGAGTCCTTTTCCATAGTAGGCCAATAATATCCCAGTCTCATAATATTTTTGGCTAAGGTAGAACCGCTAGAATGGGTACCACATATACCCTCATGCACCCCTCGCAAGGTTGCTTATGCTTCATTAGAATCAAGACATCTCAGTAGGGTATTATCTAAGGCACGTCTATATAGGGTGTCTCTGACGATGGTGTATTTGGCTGACTTAGGAAGGAATTTCCTACGTTGGTTGTTTGACAGGCCAGTGGGTATGATTTCAGCATGAAGGTAGTCATAAATTTCTTTATGCCATGGGGAATCAAGACCAACAATGTCACATACCATTTCAGAATCTGGGATATCATAGGCTAGGACCAAAATTTGTTCTACCAAAAACTCAAACTTAGGCATGCTGTTAGGAATGTCCAGAAGTGATGCAATTGTAGCCATAGCATTTACCACCCTATTTAAAACATGAGGTATCTAATGAAATTTGAATTTGTCAAAGTACTCTTTAAAGCTATCAGCCATGTGTTTGTATGGAGCAAGCTTCTCATCCTTAGTCTCATAATCATCATTTACCTATTTGATTACTAGTTGAGAATCACCATATACCTGTAGGTTCTTAATTTTCCACTTGACTTCCATGTATAACCCTATCACTAAAGCTTCATACTTTGCTATGTTTCTAGTACATGGGAATGCAATCTTGAATGACTTAGGGATGGAATCACCCTGTGGTGTGATAAACAGTATACTAGCCCTTGAGCCATGATTTGTATGTGAGCCATCAAAGTACAGTTTCCATGTTATGTTTGTGTCAATGGTGAATATAAACTCATCATGAAAATTTACAACTAATGGGTGATCTACTTGTATTGGTGTGTTGGTTAACTATTCAACAATGACTTGTCCTTTAATATCCTTTCTCTCCACATACTAGATATCATACTCACTAAGTATCATAACCCACTTGGCTACTCGCCCTGTTAATGCTGCCTTGCTGAGAAGATATTTCAAAGGATCTATTTTGGAAATCAGCATTGTTTGATGGTTTAGCATATAATGCCTTAGTTTTTGGGTAGAAAATACTACTGCAAGACATGCACGTTAAATGGTACTATAGTTGTGCTCATAGCCTACCAAAGTCTGACTAATATAATAGACTGCCCTTTCATGACCTTCATCATCATTCTATGCAAGCAATGCTCCGAGTGATGAATGCATTATTGTAGTATAAGAATCAATGGTCGTACTTCAACAGGTGGCATTAAGACTAGTGGTGTGAGTAGATATTCTTTAATCAGTTGAAAAGAATCTTTGCACCTAGCTGTCCATGCAAAGGGTACCCCTTTTGTTAAGTAGATGTTGAAAAGAATGTGTCTTATTTGCTAACTACACTATAAGTCTTCTAATGGATTGTAGTATTCCTTGTAATATCCTTAATTGACTAAGATTATTTGGTGGAGGCATGTCTATGATTGCTTTTTCCTTGGCCGAATCCACTTCCATGCCTCGTCTGGAAATGATATAGCCTAAAATCTTTCCCGACTTTACTCCAAACACAAATTTCATGGGATTGAGTCTCACTTTATACTTCTCCAACATTTGAAATATTTTGTCTAAAACCTATAAATGTTTTTCCCTTGTCTTGGATTTAACTATAAGGTCATCAACATAATCCTCCATAAGAGTGTGTAATAGATCATGAAAGATGGTGGTCATGGCATGTTGATAGGTTGCTCCAGCATTTTTGAGTCCAAAGGGGATAAGATTTCAGCAATATGTTCCCCAAGGACAAGTGAAAGCTATCTTACGTTGGTCTTCAGTTGCAATTCTGATATGATTTTATCCTAAAAATCCATACATAAGGGACAACATCTCATAACCTGTTGTCATGTCTATTATCATGTCTATGTTAGGCAAAGGAAAGTCATCCTTAGGAAAAGCCTTGTTGATATCTCTAAAATCAGTGTAGATGTAGATGCCCTCTATTCGTTTAGTGACTAGTACAAGATTGGAAATCCAATTTGCATAGTCGATTGGTCTAATGAAACCAACATCTAACAGTTTCTTGAGTTCCACCTTGACTAGTAAAGCAATCTGTGGATTCATTTTCCTCAATTTTTGTTTTATTGGTTTGACACTTGGTTGTAAGGGTAAGTGATGTAGAATAAGTTTAGGATCCAACCTAGGAATTTCTACATATGACCAGGAAAAAATTATTTGTCTTTGTTCAAAGAAGTTCTGGAATTTTAGTTGCTCTTTTGTTGTCAATGATGTTGCAAAATAAACCAGTCGAGGATTCTCTTTTGTTCCTATGTTGACTTCAACTGATTCTTCAAAAAGCATGGGTGAATTTTCTTGTGCAATGGGGAGAATGTTCAAACCTCCATCCTTAGGTTCCTTAGAGAGGTTTTCACCTTTAGATGCATCCTTTATTTTTATTTTTTCATTGTCTAAAGGTGCCTTTCGGTTTTCACCTAGAGACTCATCCTTTTTTATCTTGTTTATTATTTTTCTCATTTTTGCGACAGGAGGGTTCAAAGAATTCCCCAAAATATGATTTGTTTTCCAAGTCAATGGTAAAACTAGCCTTGTGATCACTGCTAGGTATGCCTTCTCGTAATCCCAGGATTTCAACAATTGCTTCGTCGTTCTCAAAAATGTCTAAGACGGGTGTGTCTTGTTAGTCCCAATCAATGAGTTGGGGATAGACTAGGGGCATGTCATCGTCAGAGTTATGAAATTTTAATGGGGTCAAGGTAAGGACTGAGTTGTTCATATGGTCACAAAATTCTTGTACTAAGTCTTGTTTGCTCTTAGGTTTAGATCTAGGTGGATTGAGAGGTGGGCCTAATGCCAAGGTTTGGTTATCTAAAATAGATGGATCAGGTTGCCAAGAGGTAGGATCAAGTGAATCCAAATAGTAGTGTTTAAACCATTCCTCTTTTATCATATTCTTTGGTGGACAAGAATTCAATGGATTCGGTGAGGATACCAACATTAAATCAAGTTCTCCAAATAGCTTGTCAAGGTCCATGGAAGAGGTAGAGGATAGGGAATCCCACTCATAGTTGTTGGAGTCGGGGGAGTCACAGTGATATTGGTCTGATGGTTCATGAGGTGTCTTAATATATTCTAAAGCACTTACTTCCTCGAGTAAGGGTGATGTGGTACTAGGATCACCAATTTGAATCGGTTGAAACCCAAGCCCTATGCCTTTTGGCCACTGAGAAACAAAGATTGGTTCAATCCTCTCATCTTTATTTAATTCTAAACCACTTTGTCCATTATATCCCTTGCTCTGCATGATTGTGAAACCCTTTCCATATAGATCTATAGAATGTGAGCAAGTGAGAGAGGTTCTTCATCATCTTCTCTATATAGCAAGGAGGTGACATCTTCTGTATTTACAGCCTCTTTGCTTAATTCTCCCCATTTAGTGAAATTTGTTGTGGGAGGAATGTGTATAGTGACCATAGATTGTCTCCTGTCTGATGTAGGTAAAGCGTATGACTTAGGAGGAATCAGATGGCTAACACAATAAGATGTCTTCATGTAATACTCTCCACAACCCTTGTCTTGGATCTCAACCCTAGGAGTGGTAGGAATTGAGTGTGAAATAGATGTTCGAGTGAGTGTGGATGGATCAACATAGGGAGATGGATTTTACGATGAAGCCTCTTGGTTTACCGACACTTGGCATTGGGGTACCTCTTTTGGATTGGTGAAATATTGGAATAGATCTGGGTCACCATCTATAGTAATTTTAGTGCCATTGTAAGGGAATTTGAGACATTAATGATATGTGGAAGGGATCACCTTCATGGCATGAATCCATGGTCTGCCTAGCAGAATGTTATAAGGAAGGGTGAGACCCAAGACCTGGAACTTTGTCTCCATTACTGCAGGACCAATTCTGATAGGAAGTGTTACCACCCCCTTTTATTTTCATTCCTCATCATCATAAGCTTTAATGACAATACTTTTGGTTTTGTCTATGCATGCTTCTGAGAAACCTAATGCCTTAATAAATTTTAAAGTGCACAGATTTAACCCTATTCCTCCATCTACCAAAACTCGTCTAACTTTGGTGTCATCAACAAGGACTTCAAGATGTAAAGGGTTGCTATGGTTTGTCTTTTTAGTTGTGTAGTCTTGTTCAAAAAATGTGGCATGATGGTTATTGGTCAAATAACCCACCATTTCCTAGAAATGATTGACATCAAGATCATTAGGGACCATGGTGTTTTGTAAAGCCTTATCTAAGATAGATCGATGCTCAGGGGAAATATGCAATAGTTCCAAGATTGAGATTTGGGATGGGGTCTTCCCCAATTGGTTAAGTACCTATTATATTGTGACTTGGAAGGCAATGGTGTTTGCTATGATGGAGGGCCTTGGATAGTGATCTTAGTATGGCGAGTATTGATTGCACACTTTGGATTTGTATTGATATTCTCATCAGCAGCACGAAGGTGCTTGCATAGTTTCCTGACATATTGGTCTTAGTACTCAAACTAGGAATAATTCCTTTCCCATGGTCATGTAGCAGATCAGAAAAGACTTGATCATCATTGTTTGATGAATTTGGTTTCTGTCCACTAACTTCAATTATTCTCCTTTTGACAAGATCATGTATGATATTTTTCAGTTGGCAACAATTTTGTAGGTTATGTCCCTTAGTTCTATGATAATCACAAAAGGAATTGTCATCCGACCAAACTAGTTTAAATTGTCTTGGATCGTATTGTCTTGGCTCTTGCAGCTGTATAAGATTATGTTGTAACAGTTGCTTGAATATAGACTATATGGGTTCCCCTAAGGGAGTGAACTCACATTTTTGAAACCTCCTTTGTTGTTGTGGACATTGAGTATTTTAGACCATGTTGGGAGGTTGATTGACAACATTAAGCATGCTGGAAAAAGTGTGAGGTCCTTGCAATGTGATGATTGGTCCTTCTTGTACAGTTTTATCATCAACTACCCCATCATTGGTGACATTTGTATTGCAAGACCAAAATTTGTTTCTGTCATTGGGGGTGTTTTGCATAATCAAATTTCTATTGGATGTTGATGTTTTAAGTTTTCCTTTTTCAATGAGATCCTTGTCTATTATAACCCCTTTTTCCACTAGTTCCGAAAAAGATGTACAACAATGTACCCTTAAGTTACTCCTTAGTTTTGCATGAAGGTTTTCTTGGAAGATAGTAACTTTTTGTTTTTCAGGTATCTCGACAAGACATCGACTAGCTATAGTCCTCCATCTCTAGAAGAAAGTGATAAATGTTTCACCTTCGTCTTGTGTTCTGTGACATAAGGTTACTATATTTATCTCATGGTCTATGTTGAAGGAGAATTTCTCAACAAACTTCTCAACCAGTTCACCCCAAGATCTGATACCATAGTATAGACCTAAAAACAAGTCTAGTGCAATCCCTACAAGACTTATTGGAAATAGTCTCATAAGATATGTGGGGTCATAAGCGACATCTATGCATATGGTAGAAAATTACCTTATATGTTCTATTGGATTCCGTTTTCCATTGTACTTAGGGAGATTTGGTATGACATACCCATGAGGGAAAGGGCTCATGTACAATGATCTATCAAAGGGAAATGGGAATATGTCCTTTGTTGAAAAACATTTCTTAGTTGACACCACCATATTGTCCATTTGTGTTTGCAAGACGTCAACCTAGGTCACTGATGTGCTGGGTGGATTAGGAAAATTTGTGTATGTATTATAAAATCCAAGGTCTTGTGATGGGTTTCAATTAAACGTTGGTATTTGAGGTGGGTTTGGATTCAGAATGTTGGTAAACATGTTCTGGTCCAAAATCTGCATAAATTGGTTTTGACTTGGGATCTATGTGAACAGATTCTAAGTACCGTGTTGGGAGAAGGGATTCTGATTCAAAATCTATGTAAATTGGTGTTGACTTGGAATCTGGGAGAATGGGTTCTAATTACCCATTTGAGAGAACAGATTCTGATTTGGAATCTGTGTGAATGTATTTTGACTACCGATCTGGGAAGATGGATTTTGATTACCATATTGGAATGAGGGAATGCCTCTTGTTTGTGTAATCTATGGTATAGTACCAATTGTTTGAACACTAGGTATGGTCATTGACTGAGGTATGGTACCTATGACGTGAACACTAGGAATGGCTATTGACTGTGGTATGGTACTCATGACATTGACATTTGGTGTAGGAGCTAATTTTTTAGATATTTTACTCCCAACAAGAGGATAGTAGGGAGTGGATGATGATGCCCCCATAGTGAAATTAAATCCTAATGTCATGCCAAACATACCAAATGGAGACATATGGATTGTTGTACTCTATGTAGGTATGCCAGAGGCTATGGTTGTATTTACCTGAGGTATAGTAGTATTGGAGTTCATTGTATTGGCCCCTTGTGTAGGTTGAGGTTGTAAAGTACAAATATTGAATCCTATAGGTAAGGTAGTGCCTTTAGCTAGCAATTTGGCTAAGTATCGTTGATGATCGTGTGCTAGGTACTCATCTACAAAAGAGGAAAAATCAAGGTCTTGTGCCACAACCTCTATGTCCTCCACTGTACTGTGTCCTTGAGTGTTTCTAGTGGTGAATTTGTCTAATAATGTACTATGAGGTCTTGTGGAGAATGGATTGATGAATTCATTTGGATTCGACATCTTTTCTCTCTCTCTTTTCTTAGACCTAGTTTCAACCATGTAAGATAAGCTCAATATGCAAGGAATGCAAAACTACATCTATGGACAGTATGACTCTAGTCTATGTTTTTGGGATTTTCTGAATGCAAAATAAGGATTGTTCTAGGATGATGCTAGTCTAATATGACAATATCCAAAGATGCAAAGTCTAAGCAAACTTCTAAGGTAATCAATTCTGTAAACCCAAGATGGGGGGACCAACTACCTAAATTATAACCAAGGTTTCAATTTAGTTAAGTCAAGGAACCAATATAAGATAAGGATCAAAGACAAGTTGAGTTTCCTAGCTAGACTGATGAGCTAGGAGGACTCTCTATAGGACAAAGGATAAGATGATAGGACTAGGTTGAATGATAGATTTCATTGATGCTATGATTTTTCCAAAGTCTAGATGGTGAACCTATCCTAAAGTTTGTAAAACTAACTTTCCTATAAGTTTAAATCTAAAGGTAATATGTACTCAAAGATGAATGTAAAACCAAGAATCAGGACAACTATGGTAATGACTAAATGATACCTAAAGGATGCAAAAATTGAGCAAATCATTTTAGGTTTCTGTCCAAGGACAAGTAAGACAGATCAAAGAATTGTATGACAGTGTTGACTAGACAGTGATTGTGAATTCTAGTTTTCTAATAATTTGGAAAATGCGTCGTAGAATTTATCAAATGTGGTTATGTTTCAGAGTTATTTTTTGGTAAATTTTAGTGTCTGAATTTGGCAGATGCGGTTAAGTTTCTAACAGATGCGACTTGTGATGGAAATTGTGACTCAGACTATATCAAATGTGGTTTTCCTAAACTTATGCACTGGTAAAATTTCTATGACAGTGGCAAATGCATCATTTGAGATTGCAGTTGCAGCTCACCTTGTTAGATGCGTCACATAATATGACAAGTGTATTTTTTGAAGATAGATGTGGTTTTTGACAGAGAAAATGCGAGCTAATCTGGCAGATGTGACTCTAGGGTAAATAGATGCGACTCGATAGAATAATTGCAAATGTAAGCTAATCTGGAAAATATGACTCTAGGGTAAATCTGGTGAATAATGTTGAAAAATCCAGCAAGCACTTGACAAGTACAATGTTTTGGGTGTAAGAAAGTGTACATAAGAAAAGTAAAATCCTAATAGGCTAATAGGCCAAGGATTTGTATACTTGGTATAGCCCACTGATATACCCTGGATTGGTGCTAAACACCTTTCATTCGAGAGAGAGGATAACTTAGAAGTTTGGTGGCATTGGCTCCCCTCCATGGCTCATTAACATCATTCAAGCACACCAACTTCAGATTCTTGGGTAGTGACTTCCCAATAATTGCTATCTCTACTCAAGGGGATCAGTAGTGAGTGTCTTCAGGCATGATACTGTACCCTACACTATACCAAGCAATGGCTGAAAAATGGTTGGCCTCTAAAACAAAAGGTGTTTAGTATGGGAATTCCACTCATAGGGCATGATCCATGCGATGAGAGTTCCCTCTCAGATCCATCTCGTCAGAACCATATGCGTGATTCTTGGGATTTCCCCAAGAATCCACTTTTATATACTGGCTAGAAGTCCCTCGGGTTCAAGGTGCTACCGGTTTGAGTCATCTTGGGGTGAGTACTTTTTCCTACCAGAATAGGCCCAAGTTCTAGAGTTGGTAACCATTTCTCTTACACCCAAGATTGCATGGATGTGCAAGGGGAGAGGATACATCAATGTACCAAATCGTGAGGGTAATTACACAGTTGTGCTTTCGCACCAAAAATAGTAGACAATTGTTAATTTTAATCCAAATGAAAGTATTGCTACACTACCAAACAATCTATTTCAAAAATTTAACTAGGGTCTTCGACATGCATTCTACAAAAAGATTCATTAGTAGTTTTCAGTATTGTCTTCATCAATCGTCCTGCAAAAACTCATTAACTCCTCAAGACACATGCTGAAAATAGAAGATTAGCAAAAATAAAAGCACAAAAGGAAAATATAAATCAAAAGTCTAAAACCTAAAAATATACCAGTCAGATGCATCATTTTCTCTGTCAAATGCATCACGGTATTTTACTAGTCAGTTGTGGATAAAAAAATGACAGATGTGTGATTGCTTTTTAGATGCATCATTTTCATTCACAGATGCGGTTAGGAATGTCAATTGCATTGTTTCATCAAGCTAATGCATCTCCAAATGTCAATTGCGGCGTTTCATCAAGTAGATGTGTCGTTTCATAAAAAAACCTACAAATTGAAATAAAAGTCTACGGATACATGAAGATGGTGTCTTCACGTCAGGTTCACCAATTGTAATGTCCAGAAAATCCAAAAGAAAGAGATCAGAGAAAACATGCAATGCAATCTAAGCTAAGCAATAGAGAAAAAATGAAAGTCAAAACATAAATAAACTAAACAATCTCACCCAATATGTATGTATTTCCATTTATCATCTCGATTTACCTTCTCCATTTTGTCATTGTAGTATAATTTCCCTCATATTTTCAAAGTTCATGCAAGTATAGCCTATGATAGTGATTTAGCAAAACATCAAAGATTCAAGATAGTTGCTCCAAAAAGTCATAAGATTTTGAGAGAGATTGGAATAATGAATGACAGATCAATTTATAGAAAATTGATCATTCAAATGACATGCCAAGATTGAAAGATCAACAGGCGGTTGAGATCGACAGATTAGACATGCATTCTAATAACAGTTAGTTGTGACATGAGTGATATAAATTAGAAATAGAATTAAATATTAAATAAATGATATAATCTTCAAGTTTGGTATTTGAAAACAGAAGAATTATCATTGCATGACAAAGATAAAAATTGATTAAAGCAACTCTCTATTTGAATGCACGTACAAGGTTTAATTAATTAAATAAGAATATTTAATTAATCTGCATGTACATGCAATTGAGTTGGCACTAGACGATTGAATGATTTGATGAAGAGATTACTCGAGAAAGCCACTCAGACATTAAATCAAGAGTTAACTGAGTGATTAAAATAGATCTTTGAGTCGAGTAAAAGTGAATACTTAGATAACTCACACAATTATCCAAATATAGAGGAATGTGTTAAAATAGAATTTATGAATTAAATAATTCATTTAATTCAAGATTTGATATTTGAAGAATAATTAAATAAATAAGATTTATTTAATTAAGTGATGAAGGGATTGAATGAATAATTAAATAAATTAAGGATTTATTTAATTATAGTCAAGAAGTATAATAAAGAGTAAATTTAAATAAGAATTTATTTAATTGAAGAAGGATAAGGTTAATTAGTAACATAATTAATCAGATGGAATAAAGAAAAGTGTGAATTAATTAAATAATTAAGATTATTTAATTAATAGAAGAAATGAAGACATTAGAGAATTATTAAATAATTGACATTATTTAATCATGACCATGGAAAAAATATGAATTATTAAGAATATTGAAGTCGCAGGCTTAAACAAGATTTCGGTGTCTACAATAGCAAATTAAAAGTGAAAATTCAAACTTACAGTTCTTAAGTTTAGGTGAGTAGGTAAACAGGTTTTTCAACTCTTGGTATCAATAGCATATAATCTCGTTAGTCTCAAATCATCTGATCATCATGTCCTAGGATGCATCCTTCCTACAATGGACATGAACATCAGACATCACTGTAGTTTAGTCTTGGCTAGAGGTATGATGAACATTAGATTTTTTTTTACTTGATCTTTTGTTTTGATTTATCTTATTGTGCTCATTAGAATGACCTCTCAATGATTTACAATCAAAATATTTAGAGAGAAAGGAATGGAGCATTGATCATTATCTTTTTTCTATTGTGCTTGTTGGATATTCTTGTAATATAACCTTGGATATTCTAATCTTGTTCAGTGTGTAGGGAGGATTTTTTTGATATCTTGTTGACTATTACATTTGGAAGTTTTTCCTTTTTATGTTTTGGTCTGAGATGTTTGAAATGTTTGAAATACAATCTAGCAAGGTTTCGTATACCAGGTGTGAACAAGGATACTCCTATTTGATTATCGAGTCAAAGTCCATCTCACTAGGTACAACACCATTTTGGTTTTCTATACCATGATGCATCATGCCTTAGTGTGTTATCAAACATCAGTAAAGTAATGCTCTTTATGTCCCCAATCCCTAATAAGTAATGCATCGTCATAATTTACCATCATATCTAATAAAGTCTCAATGACACATAGAATTTTTGGACTTCTACATCATCTCGAACTCAAGGGTCGATCCCTTTTTCTTCTATCTTCTCCACACACTAATAAGGTATCATAACACTCAAAAGAAAAATCTATTTGCGTCTATCCTGCATCCACAAACCATTAGCATAATACATATCATTCGTATCATACATAATAGAAAGCATCACCCATCATGGCATTATCATTTAAGGTGTCTAGTATAATATAGATTGGTTATTCTAAGCATCTCATAACATCACATTTGCATTATCATCCACCACGTGAACACATAAGCATTATTAAAATAATCACATTTGCATTATCATCCACCATGTGAACACATAAGCATTATTAAAATCATCACATTTGCATTATCTTCCATCACGTGACCATATAAGAATTATTAAAATCATCACATTTTGCATCATACATGCATACATATTGCATCATCATATCACACATAGAAAAAGATATTGAAAGAGAAGTTAAACATATCATTACATGTCATCCATCGCATATCATCACATAAAATAGGTTTCCATCCATCACTTAAAAGTACATCCATATAGATCCATCATACATTACATATGCATTCATCGATAATATTGCATCAAATCATAAAACATAAATAATAATAGCATAAACATTAAACACATCCATCCATAGCATATGCATCCATAACATAGGAGTAAAAAAAAATCACATCATAAATCACATCGAAGTCATCTCATGTATATATATCAAATCAAAAAAGTTGAATTTCATGATACAATTGGAATCAGATATATAATGTCATCATCAGAATATACGAGAGGCTAATCAAAACTCAACCAATGAATGTATACACATCATAAATTAGGTTGTACATCAAAAAAGTGTCTAGGGCACTAGTGGTGCCCTGAGCTCCCCTCACTCTGGCAGTCACTATGGTGTTTACCTCAGCTCTGATGGTGGGATCCTAAAGGTTTGTTTGAGGCCCCTCACCAAGACTTTCTCAAAGCAACCTAGCTAATATGGGAGAAATCTAGCTCTTGGTGCTCCTATGGGTAGGCTCTATAGTAAAGCAATCTAGAGTATGATGCCTCCTACATTGCTCGCCCATACATCTCTACTAGGACTATAGCCTATCCCCGTGCCTACCGTGATGCTGCCTCCACCTGCTCCCTTCATCATCTCTCTTGAACCACGCTAAGATTTGCATCCTATCTATGTTGGAACTCCTATGTCACCTCCTATCTTGCTTGATCTCTCTCCTAGATTAGGGTCTATATCTGGGCATGTGCCTACTGCAACTACCCTATGAGTACCTATACTTGTTCCTACAATGTTGCTATCTATCTATCCCTAGCATCAAGACCTAGTGGGGGCTACTATGGTGCCCTCTATCTAACTAGTGGTACTAGAGGTGGCACCTATCTATCATTCCCGTCCTATCTTCCATCCCTGCCTCCTCCATCTTGTCCATCATGGGCCTGCAAAGGTGGTTGTTGTGGAACCTATCCAATATAGGGTCCTTTGACCCATCCTTTGCTTGTCGATGGCACAACTGATAAAGTTAATATGATTGGAGCATAAGCCTAAAAATATGCATTGTAAGATTGTGTAGTGCCCGCATCAAAGGATACCCAAAAAATCATCACCAACTTACTAAAATCATCAATAGCCTACTCGGGTGTGATCCATTTCCCCCACGCTGTCTCTTGTGATCTTTGTGCGAAAATGGCTCTCTATGCATCATTTGATGCATCTTGCACCTCCCCAAACCGGTGAGCAATCCTATCTGAAAGATATCGCTCAATCATATGGTGCTCTCGTCCCTACATATATCTAGTCTAGAGGAAGTATAACAATTGATCATCATCATCATGCCATCTATGGAAATGGAGCCAGGGTCTCCATCAGAATATAGTCATCTCATCAATAACCTACCTCTAGTGCGGGATACTTGTGATACCTGTGTAGTGGAGGGTATTCAAACCCCCATATCTGTAGACTGTTGGGTCATCATGATGTGTCTACACATATCTAATAGTGGGCCTCAAGATGGCTATGTGCACATATGCCCAGACATGAAGAAGTGTAACCCTGGTCCCAATGTTGCGGGCCCTGTAGTACACAACCTAGTGCTAATCATGATATAATGAGGCTAGGACGACTGGCCCCTAGGCATAGAGAGTCATCTCCTCCATCATCCTAGACTAAACAATCCCCCATCTAATGTTGCAACTGTTAAATAGGCGAAGGAAAATCGAGAGAGGGGTGAATTAGTTGTCACACAATTCAAACTTAAAACTTCAACACTTATTAATTCCACAACCACACTGTTATGTTATTAAGTAAGAGCATGAAACAAAAATAACAAAAATAAAATTAACATAATGAACACCATATTTTTACGTGGAAAACCCAATGAGGGAAAAACCACAATGAGGGTTAACTCACAATATAAAAGATTATAAAACAAAGGCTCACTGCCAAGGGATCACTGCCTAGAAGAAGACTCACTATCCAAATACAAAGGCTCACTACCTACAAAACTGGCTCACTATCCAACAGGGGGGCTCATTGCCTACAAATACAAAAGAGAACAAAAGATCCAACACAACAATTAATGCATATCTACAGGATTATAGAAACCTCCAACTCACTACCTTTAAAACACTGAAAAATTGCTATTACAACTCTCACACACACTTATGCTCTTATGATTTGTGGCTCACTTTCGTCACTTTGCATCACACTGTCATACAACTCTTCACACTTTGACTTGATTTTATACCATCCTCAACCTTAGAAACTTTCTCCAAGGTCAGCCACATATACCTTATTTCATAAATTCAAAATAAGTTGGCAACTCAAAATTACCATGGTGGAAAGGAATAAGTGTGGACCAATGAAACATTTAACTAGGACTGAAAATAAATAATGTCTTGGATCAATCACATGCTTTCTAAAATTAATTTTATTCTTCAAATGAAGTGTAAACACTAGGTCAGAAAAACCTAATGAAAACATAAATAATCATTGATGTACACACTTCCCAACTAGAAGATGAAATGTAGACACCACATCATGCTTCCGTAAGCATGAGAATACATCGTAGAATCTTCTAGATACATCCATAGCAAAACAATAGACTTCAACTACTAAACATGTTTCACCAATCCATCCGGACTGTATAAACTTCACACTAAATTACTGAAACATGACTTCTGGATCACCAATCTTCAAACCTCTTTACTAGAGCATAGAAAAGACCTTCACAAGACATATTCCAAATCCACTAGATCTGAAATGAAACAAAGATAAATTGTAGAGAAAAAATATTTATCCCAGTCCACAGAATACCAACTTTGCCAAAATAGTTCACATACCGGTGAACATAACTTTCACATACCATCACACCAAAAGCTATAACTTGGGAGATATCGCCACTAAATCACCATTAACAAACCTTCAAATCTGCAAAAGCATAGGATCAACACAGGAGAAATGCAGAGCACGTACCAGAGCACATTCTAAACATTTAGGTATGTGCAGGATCATGATGGGCCAAAAAGTGAAAATATGATGGGTATGTGTAGGGTATGTGGCTGACAACTTTTTCTTTACCCAAAATTGATGAAACGAAAAGGGTTTTTAAAGGAGATTCTCAAATTTTGACCAATATAAATTATGCTTTACTTTGAATTTAATAAATAATAATTATTCATTTTCTATTTGAATTACGACTAAAGTCCTATCAATAGGATGAATGATAAACATCTATAACTTTCAAATAGTATCACATTTTTTTAATCCAAAACATGTGTCACATTCTATGCTTCGTATACTATAGGATTAAAAAAAGAAAAAATGAATTTCATGAGGTTTTGACCAAGTTAAGGTAGTCAGACATACTTTTTTATATTTTTAAAATTTTTAATAAAAATTCATAATTAATTATTTACTTGGAAAAACTTACAAAAAATATGCATCACATCGGGGACATGATTCCTCTACTTATATCTAAAATCTTATAAAAATATTAGCCTTTTATTGTGGTTAGGGTGGTCAGACAGACACCTACTTATTTTTCCAGAAACTTAAATTACTCTGCATTGAAATTTCAAATTTTTACCAAATAATTTTTTTCTTTTTAAATAAGCCTAGTAGTTTAGAAACTACATTCAATTTTATACAAATTCTATTCTTACATATTTTTGAAATAATATAAATAACTTATTCAAATTTTTATGTCAAGTTTCCTAACTCTAATTTTTCTAATTTTTTTGCCACTTAAGGGCCTTTTTTTTGCATGATGATCTTGCACATACCCACTTTCAACATTTTGTTTTCTCTTCTTTATTTAATTTTCTCAAAAGCACTTGTAAAATTATCAAACAAACACATCTCCAACACTATAAAGATAGCTCCATGTACTCACAATTGCTCATAAACATCTTAACTATGCATGTACAACCTGTAACATATTGAACTATGTTGACATCAATGACAACAATAATGAGAAAACCACCAAACTTGCTCATATCTGCAACAACCTCTGGCTCGCCTGTCTAGAATGAGGACTCCCAAGATCAGTGCATAAAAAAAGGGTCAAATTAGGGGCAATCCCCTCATATCGAGTAAGGTAAATATGACCACTGTCCATCTCATACTCATCATCACCAAACAACTGAAATATCACATCACCACTAGCCTTGACATTGTAAATAATGTGTTTGTTGTGTATGGGGATCCACATGATCCAGCATATGTCCCCCAAGGTCACATTGGCCTCTTTGGTCGGTAGATGGAATGATGAGGTTTCACTCCGCCATCTCTCACCAGTGTCGTCATCATCACTAGATGCATCCTAACCTCGGGCATCTACACCACATGTCCAAATCTAATCAAACCTAGGAAAAATAACATATCATTTGTCAAATTCCTCACTCATCACAGTATCTGGCCTCTATGCTCCTTCAAGGTGAGCACTCGAATACCTTCTGCAACAAAAACACCTACAACATTAAACTTAACCAACTTGGAGTGTTTTCAAAAAATAAAAATCCTTCAAAAGCAAAGACGGGCCGGTATTTCCAAGAGCGATACTTTGTGATTTCACAAAAGTAGTGCTATAATCAAAAGCGATGATGTATCTCAAGGGAAATTCAACATTCTTGGGTGATGTCAGACCCTTTTTGGGCAGCGCGACACAATTATGCAAAGGTGAGTCGATAATTTTTGAGCGACTCTAGGACCCTCCAGTGCCTCACGATGCTATACTACAAACACGGGTCGTCATTAACAAAGGTGACACTGAACATAACAATTGTGATGCCCTATAGAGTCACTTTTGGTTGACTTAAATGGACCCTAATAAATGCATCAAAAATGTGAAAAATGAGAAAAGTTTTGAAAGGCATATCGGCGGTCCTGCATCCTGAGGTCTTTGCAACTCTAGGACTTGCTCCATCCAATATATGAGAAGCACATGAGCCACCATTCTGTCAGCACCTCAGAGAAAAATTGACAAAATTCTAGAAGGTTAGGCATGCAAATGGTTTGAAAATGACCCCTTCAACCTATTTATGCATTTTTTTAGGGCTTTTAGAGGTATTTTTAGGGTTTTTAAGATCATTAATATTTTGTTTGCCAAACAAAGCCCGTTGTGACCCATTTTCATCTTCATGATCCTATTTTCACATCCCATGGGCTATTTTCTATACCTGAATCCTTGTTGAATCTTTTCACGAGCTTGACCCAAATTTTGAAATTTTTGCCCGATCTCTAAAGGGGTAGTGTAGTAGTGTAATTTCTTTCGCTAGGGCAGTAGTGGGGCATCAAAAAAAATTAGAATTTTTTTGAATTTTGATATTGGCAGTGTTATTATTTGAACCAACACAATAGGTACCTCGCTTCAAAGAGGGGAAAAATGTAGACACTTAAAAAGTCTTGATTGATATTATGTATCTGATTATAATTAACTAACACCATTTCTTCCTAAATCACCCTGAACTAACCAATTAATTAAAATGTTGCATAGGATTGTTAAGTTTTACACTTAGCACTCAGGGGCACAATCCTTCATGATAACACTAACAAAACAACATTCTCTCCTCTCTTTAGTGTATGATTTGCAAGTTTAGATTGAAGATATATTGAAGAGAAAGTTTGGAGAAAGTTGTCAATGTGTCTAAAGTTGTTAAAGTTGTCACTTTGCATTGGAGATACTTAGAAGACTTCTACAGGTTGCAAATCAAGGTTTCAGATCTAGAAATCAATTGGGAAGCACAAAGAAAACCTTGAAGACCAAATTTAGACTTTTAAGTTTTAGAAAACCCTAATTGGATTGATTTTCCAATTCTGGCATATGATTCCCTGTTTAGATCAATTTTTAGGTTTTTACAGTTTCAGATACCCATTTGCTAGATTCTTGTTTCTGTAGAGAAACCTAGATCTGGGACACATTCGCCTAACCTAGAATATGAGTCCTAGTTAGCATTAAAGTCACCAATTTCAGAATTTTAGAGCTTCATTTATTCATCTCTATATTTCCAAGTGCACACATTTCATCTTGCAACTTTTTTTTTTGTTTTACATACATTTCTAGGTCATTTAGTTAAATTTTACATCATATTAGGGTTAAGCATTTCATCTTCTATTGTATTTGTCTTTCCAAGCCCTAGCTTAGTGGTGAACCCCTCATTAGTTTACAATAATATCCTAGGACAACCCTATTGCAAGATATCTTTCTCCTTTGCATTGAGATATCTAGGGTTATCCTTCAATGAAATAATTGGAAAGTGGGTGTGCTCTATGTCCTCAACCATACAAAAGCATCCTATCTCCCATTTTCTGTTGTTTCATTTTGGTGAACTTGAATTTAAGACACCATAATTTGTATTTGGAGTGCATTATCATCCTAGATATTTTTGCATTAACATTGCAATAGGGTTTGCATTAGTTAATTGGCATTCTAGGGTTTCTAAATTGTGCATTAGTGAAAGCGAATATAGCTTGCATTTTTGCATCTCATATAATTGAAAATGATACAAAATATATATTTTCATTTAGTTTACAAATAATACAACATAAAAAGCATAAAAATCAATAAATTTTTTTTGAAAATTTTGAAAAAAACCCCACTGGGATTCATACACCCCTCTAGGAAAATCATTCCTAATGTAGATTTTGCACTACATTTTTCAAAATTCAAAGCTTTGTTTTTGTGCTCCTGTTTGTTGTTGATACCTTTATGTTTCAATTTATAGAATTTCTATTATAGTCAATTCATTGTTCTTAGCTTATATTGCCTTTGCATTCATCTTGCATTAAGAACCCCTTGCATGAGTATTTGGTGTCCTATTGCTCATACTGTAGTGAGACATATTTTGAGACTCATGTCATCTTACGATAGAAAAATCATCATGGATCTTAGGTTTTTTAACTCTTTCACTACTATTATTGACACTAGTACACTAGGTATGGACCATACCCTTAACAATTCTATGCCTTCAAGTAGTGTGATGCATGTTGAAACAATGGTTGCTAGTGTTAAAAAAGAACAAGTAGTCCAAATTCATGAAGACTTAGTAAAATTATGGAACCAAATAAGTAATAAGAACATTTCAACCATTGCCATCCATACTATAGATAAGATTCATTGCATGCTTAAAAGTGAAGATGTACTTGACCTTGTGAAAAACATAGTTCAAATATTTGGAAAAAAATTTACTTCAACCACTAGTTTTCCTTTACCTATGCAAAATGTCACAAGCCAAGGTGGAATTCAAATTCCTCCTTCCTCAATAGTTGCCTCTATTCCTACCTATACCAATCCTCAAGTCACAACAACAATGCAACCTACTAGTAATGTGATTCCTTGGGTTATTTTGCTAGCATCCCTAACATCATATCTCCTACCACATTACCACTATAAGCATTCCATTAACTTTCCCCTTGAACACATACACTCCACCATTTTCACCTCCATCTCATTGTTGGCAACATAGGGGTAGACAATTGAGAGGGGGGGTGAATCAATTGTCACATAAATTATACAAATTAAACTTATTCTTAGATTTGATAGATAAACATGAAAGCATAAACCATCACCACATCAAAACACACATAACACCAATATTTTTATGTGGAAACCCTGTTAGGGAAAAAAAATGGTGGAGGTTAATCCACAACATTATACTCTCTTAAAAGTATTACAAATGGGGAATGCACATGCATTCAGGCACACTACCTAGAGCTCACCACTCAAATACAAAACTTGGATTACTGCCCAAAAGAAGACTCACTATCTTACAGTCACATTCATAGACAAATGGAGTGGATGAACTATGAGATAACATATGCTAATGCTTGATTATAGTTCAGATTAAGCACATTGATCACATTCTTCACATTCTATTTGATTTTTCTCTTAAAACTTTGTTTGCTTTAATCCAAATACCAATATTTTCTCTGCTCAAGTGAAATTATGCACAATCAATCTATAATCCTTCTAAATATTGCATCATATGCATCATATATCAAAATGATATGAATAATTTATTATATATATCTGCAACTAGAGATTACATCAACTACATGTCATCTTTAACAAAATATGAAACATGTACAAACTATCAGCCCAATCCATAAACAATTATCAATCTGAACCAAACAATGTAAGCCAAAACATAGTAAGGACCCAAAAAAAATGTCTCAAACATGAAAAACCTTAAAAAATTATTTCATGAAGATCTGCAACACAATATACTCATCTAGTTAGCCTTTTTTATCGGATGCCCTATTTTAGCTTTGACAGTTAACACATATCTTCAATTTGACTTCTGGAATAAGAAAATACTGAGATGTAGATGGGATTATTGACTAGGGTTACCATCAATGACAACACTAGATGACTTTTGCAGTGTCTCTTTCCAACAATCTCCCCCTTTGGCATTAATGGCAACACTTAGTAAAAAATGACTAAGCGTCAGAATCAGTACCAACATGAATACATTGCAATCCTCAAAACTTCAAAAAAAAATTAACCACAACTCCCCTTGAGATGAATATGAAATTTTTCATTGTCCCATACTCCCCCTTTGACATCAATGGAAAAGACGAGAATCTACATACCAAAAATCATACAAAATTTCTATGAACAAACTGTATATTTACAAACATGCTTTTCTAACGTACATGGACTTGAATATGTCTACAAAATTGTTCTTCAATAGGCTTAAAGTAGTGTCCCAACCCTTTTTTGAGAGTCTCCAAAATAGTCATGTGACCACAAAAAAGGTAGGATTGCATCTCTATTGACTCAAGATTTGTTGGACCACTGACAACCATAGCATCCTGTGCTTCCTTCAATGCATTAAGCATTGTCTCCATTTTAGGACCAATTACTCCTCTAAGCTCACATACCCTTTCAATAATTATATCTTTTCAATGCTTCAAACTTTTAATTTTTTCAAGTAGGGATATGACTTGACCTTCTTGCTTACCCACAAAAAGGGTTAGAGGATCAAAGATTTGACAAATATCTACTAACTGTTTCTCATATTTCTTAATTTTCTTCTTAGCAACTTGACAAGGATAAGCATGACTTGTAGATATTTCCACGCTTAGATAATGCACCTTGAATATTCTTTTTACAAGTAGATAATAAGGATTTATCATTAGAAATCATACACTTCAATCTACTGAACCTGTTTGCATCAAATTCATTTTGGACCTTATCCTTAGCTGACCTTTCAAGAGACTCAAAGTGAGTACTTATAGAGATGATAAGTTTCTTTAGCTGACTAGAGGGAGAACTAGATGAGTCCTTGACATGTGTGGGTATGATCTTCTCCAAGATACCAGATGCAAGACTTAGTAGCTCACTATCCTCAATGTGAGATTTCAATATCTCCTCCCTTGCCTTGGCCTAAGAAAATGATGCTACCTTCAGCTTTTGAATAGGAGATAGAGTGGCCAAGTTGATAGGCCCTTCAACCAATTTAGGGTCAAACACCTCATGTTGTTCTTCTAAAAAATTCTTTACTACCTTTTTAATGTCTCTTGCTTCCATAGCAATCTCCTTTGCCTCAACCTTCTTTTCTTCAATCATAGATTCTTGCTTGGCTTTGGGAATCTCTATTTCTTCAACTTTAATATCTTTAGGAGCTCATTCTCCATGTGAATTTTAGTATCTTGCATATCTAGAGGATTTTGAGTGTCCTCAATTATGTCTTCTTTCACTTCTTCAATATTAGCCCAAACATCTTGAACTTCTGAACTAGATGGAACATCTTCATCATGAGTTTCTTTAGAGACAATGTTATATCTATTCTTCAATAGAACCACCTTAAGAATTTTCTCAGTACCTTTTCCTTACTTCCTCAGTCTACCCAATCATAAGCTTATTCGCCCTTTTTGTTCTCTTAAAATCCTTTTTAGCATCATTGAGTATTTTCTTTATTTTTCCTATTGACATTACTAGACATAGACTAGCAAGTATGTTTTCTCTCATTCATTCATCTTCATCTCTTGCATTTACTCTCCTCATTTCTAAGACTTCATATAACCCTTTAGGTAACTCTGACATTATTTCTATGAGAGTCATATTGAAAATATTCAAAATTTTATTGTGGATTATTCAATAGTTCTATGACCAACACTATCAAAAGTGTCATACCATTCAGAAAGTGGTTTGAGATTACCATCCTTAATTAAAGCTTTTTCCACTTCCTTTACAATCATACTTGATCTGTCATTTTTCACCTTTTTCTTGGCTTTTTCTTCACTAGAGGGCTTGTCCTTAGAGACATTTGATGCTTTTATACTCTTATGCTTGATTTCTCTTAATTCTTCATCTAATTCAGTTTCTTCATCATCTTCAACAACAACATAGACTCTTGTGCTTTTATCCTTCTTCCTCTTTCCTTCTCTTCCAAATGTCTTGACTTGAGCTTTTACTGGGATTTATTTCTTTGTAGGACCATATGAGGGTGAAAAGCTCCTTGTAGATCTAGATTTGACAAAGGATTTTGCCAGACTAGCTAACTCAGTTCTAGCAGGCTCCCCTTCTTCAACTTGTTCTCTTTTCTTCCTAGCTTTCCTCATTGTGTCAACTGATATGTCGATGCTTTCTACAAAAGCTTCAACTTCCTTTCTCACCTTCTGGACTATCATAGGATTCTTTAGTTGTGCATGCACTTGCATATTCTTCTCTTCAAAGGTACTAAACTTTTCTTCTGTCGGATCTCAAGGTTTACTCAACAAGTGTTGGGCATACAATTCCAAAAAAAATTCTTCAACCTCATATCCCATAGGAATTATCTAAACTGTTCTAGGTTTTGTTGCTTCCATCAAACACTATTCAATGTCAACCATGAAGCAAATAGTGTCCTTATATTTTTTCACAATAGATTTAGGAATCCTTTTCCTAGCTTGCATTTCATTCTGAAAGCTTTTGAAGTAATCCGAAATAGTAGTTTTCCTTGCTTTTCTATCACCAATTCTATATAAGATGTATCTGATTTGAATAGCTACCGACCTGTCACTTTCCCATTGCACTTTACCAACTCCTGGAACTAGATTCATGAAGTAGAAGAATAGACATAACAACAAATTTCCATACTTGAAAGAGTTCTTCTTGTTCTTCTTGATTTTACCAAGATTTTCAATTAGCTGGCTCTGGATTAACTCACATAAGTCATATTCTACATTTTCCTTGATAATTAATGCAATCACTACAATTTCCCACATCCCAATACCAATTACAAGTAGGGGGTAAAATATTTTCTTGATAGACCCCCCTAGGCCAAAGGCCTTAAACTAATTCCTTGAGGAATTTCTATCACTAGATTCTGGTGTGGATTCATTTCCTGCATCAAAAACACTCTTCTTAACCCATGTCTTCTTCATTTGATTTTTGATCTCATCTGCAACGAGTTTTCCTTTTCCCTTATCATCCTTTTGCATATTTTTCACTTGGTTTACCAGACCCTTCCTGCTTATACAGAATCTTGCAATGTGACCAGATTTGTTACAATTATAGCCAATGACATTTCTTTGTACAAACCAATTATTCCATTAATTTTCTCTTGATCTGCACTGGTTATCAATATGGCCAAATCTATTGTAGGCATACCATATGAAATTTCTATTGAAAAAGTTATTTGTCATATTTTTGCATTCAATTGACTTATGACCATACTTATTGCAATTGAAACACTGACAGGAGAATTATGGACCACTTGGATTCATTCTACTTCTACATTGAGTAGGACCAAATTTAATGCAAACAAAACAATATCCATTAAAATTTTGAGCATTGGGTTGTCTTACTAGATACTTTCTAGCTTTGCTCATCTGATTTCCTAGCCTAAATTTCCTTTGAATAAATCCAAAGCTTTATCCTTTCTCATATCCAAGACCTTGCTTGTCATTTCCAATCTTCTAACTTTGAATCAGTTCATCAAGCTTATCTGAGCTAATCTTGAACTTCTCCTTGTATTCATTTGCAGTAGCAAGTTCATCCCTGAGAATAAAAAATTGTCTTTCAAGATCTTCTTCATTGTTTCTAGATTGTTGCAATTCAAGCTCCAACTGATTGAATCCTTCATTAATTATGTTGCATTCATCAGATCTTTCTTTCAAGGACTGAGTAAGATTCTCTTCATTCTTCTTTTTCTCTTCAATCTCCTTGGTCATCCCCATCACAATAGATTCCATTTCATGCTTTAGGAAACAATTATCTCTGGTGATCTTTTCACATTCTTCTATCTTTTCCTTCAAGGCTTGACTTAGTTGTTCATCTTCCATGCTTTTACTCTCTTTCTACTTCAATCCATTGAATCACCTTCCTGGATCTTCCCCTAGATATTAAAATTATTCCAAGGAACTAAGCTCTGATACCAATTTTTGGCAACACAAGGGAAGACAACTGAGAGGGAGTGGGGGTGAATCATTTGTCACAAAAATTATACAAATTAAACTTATTCTCAGATCTGATAGATAAACATGAAAGCATAAACCATCACCACATCAAAACACACATAACACCAATATTTTTACATGGAAACCCTATTAGGGGAAACACCACAATGGAGGTTAATCCACAAGATTATACTCTATTAAAAGTATTACAAATGGAGAATGCACATGCATTCAGGCACACTGCCTAGAGCTCACTACTTGAATACAAAAGGCTTACTGCCCAAAAGAAGACTCACTATCTTATAATTACATTCATAGACAACTAGAGTGGATGAACTAAGAGATAGTATTTGCTAATGCCTAATTATAGTTTTGATTAAGCACATTGATCACATTCTTCACATTCTATTTGATTCTACTTTTGAAACTTTGTCTACTTTAATCTAAATCACCAATCTTTGTTCTACTCAAGTGAAACTATGCACAATCAATCTATAATCCTTCTAACTCTCACATCATATGCATCATATATCAAAATGATATGAATAATCGATTATATATCTGCAACTAGAGATTACATCAACTATATGTTGGATTTAACAAAATATGAAACGTGTACAAAATGTTGGCCCAATCCATAAACAATTATTAATGTGAACCAAACAATGTCATCAAAACATAGTAAGGACCCAAAACAACATGTATTGAACATGAAACACCTTAAAAAATTATGTCGCGAAGATCTACAACACACTATACTCATCTAGTCAGCCTTTTATGTTGGATGCCCTGTTTTAGCTTTGACAGTTAACACATATCTTCAATTTGAATTTCGGTATAAACAAATACTAAGGTGCAGATGGGATTACTGACTAGGGTTTCCATAATTGACAACACTAGATGACTTGTGCAGTGTCTCTTGTCAACACTCATAACACAAGCAATGACCCTCTCATAAATCAACTCTTCCAAACTATTTCATCCCTTCAAATATAAATTTCCACCATCAACCAAAATCAAAATGGTGCACCTACATATTATGTCAAAAGCATCCCATTATCCTTGGAGATATTGTGAACACTAATGACACAATGTGTAGAGGTTCCTAAGTTTGAGAAATATGGAGGAAAGGGAGATCCTTCTAACCATGTTAATGCTTATACTACCTTATATAGTTACCTTTTCCTTGATGATAAACTCTTGGCTAAGATTTTCCCTAGGTCATTGAAGGATACTACCTTAGAATGGTTTTCTTTGTTGCTAAACAACTCAATTCATTGATTCAATGAAATTTTTGAGGCATTTTTCAACCATTTCTAAGTACATATGACTCCTAAAATTACCTTGGCCGATTTGATGAGATGCAAGCAAAAATAAGAAGAAAAAATTAGAAATTTTATCTCGCAATATCAATCACTTTATTCCCAAATCGATGTCAAGGTTCTTGATCCTCACCTTCAAAAGATGTTCATAGAAAATTTGCAAAGATACAAAATAATCTTACCATGATGAAATTCCCTTCCTTCATGCACTTGTGTACTTCCCTCTATGATTATCAAAATTTGGTTAGTAGTCAAGATACAAAATCCACTTCTAGCCGAATTGATAAGTATGAGTCCGCAAATAAATAAAAAATAAACCTTTTAGAAAATAAAATAAAGGGTTCCTTCAATTCAATCCCCCTCAGCAAACAACTCAAAATGTCAATAACCAAGTAGTTGATGTCAAAATCACCATACCCTTTAGCTATGGGGACCAAAAAAGATAATTCACTCCCTTAACCGATACCCTTCACAACACAATGACACAAATCTTAGAATAGAAAATGATTACCTTTCCTTCTGTTAAACAACCCAATCCTAATAAACCATTACCTAAAAAATATAGACCAAATTCCTACTACCATTACCACCGATGAAATGGACATGATACAGGGTATGTGCTGGATCATCATGGAAAAAATAGGCCCTTAAGTGGCAAAAAATTCTGAAAAATCAGAGTTAGGCAACTTAATGTAAAAATTTGAATAAGTTATCTATATTATTTCAAAAATATGTAAAAATAGAATCTATAGCAAATTGAATGTAGTTTCTAAACTACTAGGGTTTAAAAAAAAAAAATCTTTTTCGTGAAAAATTGAAATTTCAATGCATTAGTACTTAAATTTCAAGGAAAAAATATGAAGTAGGTGTCTGTCTAACCACCCTAACCACAATAAAATGATAATATTTTTTTATAATATTTTAGATATAAGTAGAGGACCCATGTCCCAATGTGATGCATATTTTTGGTAATTTTTTTCCAAGTAAATAATTAATTATGAATCTTTTATTACAACTTTTAAAAAATATAAAAACTTGTATGTCTGACCACCTTAACTTGGTCAAAACTTCATGAAATTAAATTTTTCTTTTTTTAATCCTATAGTATGCGAAGCATAGAATGTGACGCATGTTTTGGATTCAAAAAATGTGATACCATTTGAAAGCTATATATCTTTTTCAATCATCCTATCAATGAGGACTTTAGTCATAATTCAAATAGAAAATGAATAATAATTACTTAATAAATTCAAAGTAAAGCATAATTTATATTGGTGGAAAGGTGAGAATCTCCTTTAAAAACCCTTTTTGTTTCATCAATTTTGGGTAAAAAAAAGTCATTAGCCACATTCCTATCATATTGCCACTTTTTTGGCCCATCATGATCCTGCACATACCCTACAAAACATTGTAAGCATCTTAAATATCTTGTGCAAGACCTCATTGATTCTAATTGTCTTTCCATTGGAGGTGTTTTTGATCAAGGAAATAAGTTTGTTGCACTTCCTAACCAAAACATGCAAATATTTACCAACCCTATGTCTAATCATAACATTTCATTTGTCAAAGCTATCAAAACTACAAAGAATGATTCGATGAATGTTGATATGGATGATGATTACAAGGATACTGTCCAACATGATCCTATAGATAATGATCCTATGGATGATATGTTAGGAGTCATATATGTCATTCCTCGTAAGGTCCAAACTAAAAATCCACTTGAGATTGCTTTCTCCTCACAAGATATACTTAAACATGCACCTGATGGTCCTCTTTACATAGCCAATCGAATCTATGACAAGCCCACTAATAGGATATTAATAGATCTCATCCATGGAGAGAATGTGATCACCAAGGAATTCTTTCTTTTGTGTGAGCTATATCAAGACATATATGATAAACCAAAAGCATAGATCAAGATGCATAATGGTTTCACTTTCCCTATAATGGGATCGATCACTCTTCCTTTACAAATAGGGTGGAAACATTAGAAATATCATTCTCCATCATCCCATAATCAAACCAATTTTGTGTGAAGCTAGGCTATCCATGGCTTCATTCCAAGAATGTTGTCCCCTTGGTTGTGCATAAATGTTTAAAGTTTCCCTTTGACAATAAAATTTTCACCATCCATCATAGTGGCTTCAACCCTTTGTCTTCTCATGGAAAATTTTCATTAGATTTTTTTTGGTATGGACCTACAGAACCTATCAAACCACGAGAAGACTTCTTTTTCAAATCCTATCAAAAGTTCAAGGCAAATAAAATATCAGAATTATCCATCTGAAACATACATCAACCTACAAATGAGCCTACCATCCTTTATGAAACCATGATTGAACCTAAAAAAAATCCAAATAACCAAGAACAACCTAAGACATAACCTTCACCTACTTTCTACAAAAGACCAAGAGGTAATGAAAACAATCCTGTCACACCTCCTAGAATTAAAAAAGATTACAAAATTAAAGAGAAAGTGGCTTAACAACCTCCCATGGTTCTTTTTTTTCCTCCAATTAGGGAAGAAAAGAAACCTATGGTTGATCAACCCACTCCTACACAAATGAAACTTGAAAATTGAACTAAAATAAATAGAGATGCTAGAGAGTGTAGGCATAGACATCGTGCCCTCAAACTCGTAGGTTAAATGAAGAAATAAACAAAGGAAATCAAGATCCAAACTTGACTGAAGTAGTGCATTATGAGTCTACCCCCACCCGAAATAAAATGATCCTATAATTCAACCAAAAGAAGAGTTGAACCCTTCTTTAAGCATTATCATTCAACCTCTTGTCATGATTAATTTAGATGATGAGGAGGAGATTGCTAAAATTGATATGGAAGTCCATAATGAATTGAATATAGTGTTTTCTTCTTCTATGAGCTTAAATGACAATATTCCTAAGAAGATTTTTGAAATTGGTGATGGCCCAAGTTCGGCACTTGCCTTTGTCCATTTGGGTAGTTGTCCACCTTCAGTATACAATGAACATGATTGGGATGTAGATAGCCTACTTTAGGTTGACTCACAAGTGCCTTACTAGTTTCTTTGCATTATTTATTTTGTGTGATAGCATTTTCATAATGTGATCCCTCGTGAATTTCTATTTGATGTCTCTCTCTTTTTGTGGCATTCCTCTACATGTACTTTCATTCTTCTATATGTCATAAATCCTTTATCTTTTCCTTTATCTTTTCATTTCTCTTGTGTTTTCCTTTTAGGGATGATGCAAGGTGTCGAGACATTCATGTCTCTTCCATGTTGACCCAAAAGCTTTTCCCTTTGTCTTTTCATTTGTCTTGCATTTTCCTTTTGGGAATGGCGTAAGGTGTTGAGACATTCATGTCTCTTCCATGTTGACTTGAAAGGATTTTCCTTTGTTTTCACTCTCTTTGTGTCATTCTTCTAGTTCTATGATTATTCATGGAATGATGATAGTTCCAAGCTCTCTAAAAATATTTTAGCAAGAATATACTAACCCCAAATCCATAGATCCCTCATGTGTTTGGAGTTTCATTTTGGGGAAACCCCTCTATTTTCTTTTGCATGGTGTAGCTTTATTTGGAAATATATGACTTGGTGTAGGGATTTCCAAATAATATAGATTGTGTCCTCTTTATTGTTAGCATCTATCATTCGCTACTTTAAAGTAATTGCTCAAAGTATGGTGTTTAGCAATTTCTTTAAAGTGGGGGCATACATTGACATTATTCTTTTGCATTTTTCTTTTTCATGGTTCATGGTGTAGTAAACTTACTTCATGTGATACATTTTTCACTTTGTGGATGACATTGGGTGTGATGTCCTTCAAGAGTGTGATCTATCTTAGCATATTACATTCCTCTTAGTGGCTTGATGCAACACACTACATCCCCTAAGTTGTGAATCTTCTATTATTTGATTGGTCCTCTCTTGGAGGCATTAGGCACAATTTTCCCTACATTAAGACCTTGTATGAACTAATAAAGACTCCTTTGAACATTCCTTATTATTTCATTTGCATTTTTAGTTATATGGCCACCTTGCAAATAACAAACTTTGCTTTCCTGTGGAGCCAACTTGTTTGTTCATGAGTTCCAAGCATATGAAAATTTTCTTGCCTCATGAAGCTCGAAGTTCATTGTTGTGTCGAACCTTATCAAAGTTATTAGGAGGTATAGCTTTGGTATGGTTTGACGGGAAGCTAATCTAAGGTATGAATTTCCCTTAGCTACTCACGTGTGTGTTGTGAGCACATACCGACCACATGTGTATGTGTCTCACCTCTTTCGAATCCTCACCCAATGGATAGCCTGAAGTTTCGTTGCCTCAGAGTGAGAATACATTTTTTAGACAAATATCCTAGATCTAATCCACATCATGATGGACAAATGATTGAAGCTTGATCCACCCCTATTTTTCCTTTATTCTTCTTTTCTTGTCTTTGGCAGTGTATTCTTGTGCCTTTTTGTTACTCTTTATATTATTTTCATGTGTGTTCTTTTGTGCCTATGTTGGTTTGCCATGGGATCTTGATCCTGGGGGCTTGATCACCCCTCTTGATCATTTTCATCCTTTCTTACTAGCATGGGTGCACTTGGACCCCTCTTAATGCATATTTTTTCTACTTTAGTGTGATTTTGAAGCAAGTTCTTCCTCTCACTAAAGTGGGGGCTAAATGTGGCAACCGAAAAAGTATCCCTTTTACTTTTACTTGCTTGTTTGGGCCCTCCTTGTTAACTAAGCTTAATGGTGCTTTGATTTAGTGTTGTAATGTGTTTGACACATTCACACTTTTCTAACATTTTATTAATTAAATGAACTTAATCAATCTCTTTTTAACCTTAATCATGCCTTATTTAAAGTGCTGTAACACACTTTCATAATTTTATAGGGTTTTCATAAATAATTGGTCTTCTTTATATGCTTTAATTAGCCCTATTTGGCATCCACAAGCCTTAATTAATGCATCTTTCTTAGGATAATCTCGACACAAATCAATATCCAATCATAATTCAGGTGTTTTTAGGTTGTGGCCTAGATTTGGTGATCTGGGACTTATACACCACTTTGGGCATCTGAGTCCCACCTAGGTTTTTGGGTCTTGATCTTGGTTTTACATCTTTCTAAGAATTTTTGAATTTTTTCCCATAATATATGCCCAATGGGACTCATATGACACCTTAGTCATATGAGTCCCGTGTTGTATGAGTCTCATGTGGCCCAAAATAAAATTAATTCAAATTATTGGTGGGATTTTATCCTCCTAGATTTGACATCAGTTTGTAGTGTGTTGGTTAACAAATTTGTCATTTCAAGTTTATACTCTTTTTCCCATGCGAATGACAACTTGACCAATATCTAACCACTTACAATGGTATGTGGGGTATGTGTAGGATCATGATGGGCCAAAAAGTGGTGATATGATGGGTATGTGTAGGGTATGTGGCTAACGACTTTTTTTGTACCCAAAATTGATGAAACGAAAAGGGTTTTTAAAGGAGTTTTTTTAGCTTTCCACCAATACAAATTATTATTTAATTTCAATTTAATAAATAATTATTATTCATTTTCTATTTGAATTACGACTAAAGTCCTGATGGATAGGATGATTGAAAAAAATCTATAGCTTTCAAATGGTAACACATTTTTTGAATCTGAAACATGCATAACATTCTATGCTTCTCATACTATAGGATTGAAAAAAAATGAATTTCATGAAGTTTTGATCAAGTTAAGGTGGTCGACACACAAGTTTTAATTTTTTTTAAAATTTGTAATAAAAATCATAATTAATTATTTACTTGGAAAAAAATTACAAAAAAATATGCATCACATCAGATCCTCATTTATATCTAAAATATTATAAATAATATCATTTAATTGTGGAGACGCATGACACCTGGAATTACTACATTGAAATTCTAAAATTTTCACCAAATAGACTTTAAAATTCCTAGTATTTTAGTCCACATTCAATTTGTTACAAATTTACATATTTTTCAATATAGATAACTTATTCAGTTTAAACAGTTACCTAACTCTAATTTTTCTATTTGTTATTTAAGGCCTATTTTTCCATGATGATCTTGCACATACCCCTGTAAACCTGTCAGCTTGTTTTACAAGGTGTAACTACCTTTGGGGTATGTGTAGGATTATCATGGAAAAAAACAGCCCTAAGTGGCAAAAATTCAAAAATCGAGTTAGGAAACTTGACATAAAAATTTGAATAAGTTATCTATATTATCAAAATATGTACCAATAGAATCTATAGCAAATTGAATGTAGTTTCTAAACTACTAGGTTTCTTTTAAAACAAAAAACTATTTATTGAAAATTTGAAATTTCAATGCAGAGTACTTAAATTCAGGGAAAAATAAGAGGTAGGTGTCCCTGTCTAACCACTAACCACAATAAAATGATAATATTTTTTTATAAGATTTTAGATATAAGTAGAGGACTCATGTCCCAGTGATGCAAATTTTTTTATATTTTTTCCAAGTAAATAATTAATTATTATTTTTATTACAACTTTTAAAAAATATAAAAACTTGTGTCTACCACCTTAACTTGGTCAAAACTCTATGAAATTCATTTTTCTTTAATCCTATAGTATGTGAAGCATAGAATGTGACACATGTTTTGGATTCAAAAATGTGATACCATTTGAAAGCTATATATGTTTTTCAATCAACCTATCAATCAGGATTTTAGTCATAATTCAAATAGAAAATGAATAATAATTACTTATTAAATTTGAAGTAAAGAATAATTTATATTGTTGGAAAGATAAGAATCTTCTTTAGAAACCCTTTTCGTTTCATCAATTTTGGGTAAAAAAAGTCATCAGCCACATACCCATCATATTGCCACTTTTTGGCCCATCATGATCTTGCACATACCCTTTGAAGGATATATAATGAATGCAAAAATAAGGTATGATTTTAATCAAAAAGTAGAAAAGGAAAGTTAACATCTACCCATAACCATGAAAATAAATGTGAGATTTATTTAAAATGTAGTGAATGAGAACAAATAACACAAAGTTCATTTATCCCACACCCATGAATGAGAAATGAGAAAGAATGGACAACAAACTCCATTTCAATAGATAGGTTGAATTGAATTCAAAGGCTTAGGAATAACCACATACATAGCCTAACATAATAGATAAAACATTGAAGAGTAATTATGAAGAATCACAGTTCATTCACAATCAAAGAAAACATTAATAAATACACAGATTTAGAAACATCTCTTTTATTTCTCCAATGCCAAAATGAGTTCAAAGACTCGACTCCCTATACAAAAAACTATAGTTGAAAAGAAAACAAATTGTTCTTTTCTTATTTTTCCTTACTTCTCTTTTTTCTTCATCCCCCCCTCTTGGGTTTTCACAAAACCCAAAATATATACCCAAAAATGAAACCATTTGTTTCTAGAAAATAATGGTCCACAAAAGAGACCATTATCAAGAAACAACCTTGAAACTAAAACAGTTTCATTACCAAAATTACCATTACCACTACCAAAATTAAAAGATTACATGCATGCAAGACCAAATAAATTAAACTTCCTTTGGGATAGGAGCTCTATCCGCTTCCAGTCGAATTTCCATAAAGAGGTTGTGAAGCTCAACACACTCTTCTTCTTCCAAAATGAGAATTACCCTGTTGTATTCGACATAGCTAGTTTTCTCCTTCCATGCCACTAAGCACAACTAGGAGATGATGTCAATTTTCTCCTCTCTAGGCCAATTCAAATTAGGTTGCATGAAAGGAGAAAGGTTCATCATCCCAAATCCCATCAATCACAGGAAGCACCATTTTGAAATATGATCTAGTAAGTTGAGCTCAAGAGTACCACTACCTTTCTTTATGAACAAGCTATTTATTTCAAATGGTAGAAAATAAATGCTTTTTATTTGATAAAAATTGTGGCCACCTCAACAAATCTATTTTGTTACACTTGTTATTTAATAACGATATTAATGCATCATGGGTGTATTTATCAAGAAAATATATTTAAGATTGAATTCGTGCTTCAAAAATTCCTAAAGGGATGTCCCACGATACACCATGCAAACCATTAAATGAACTGGTGGCACCTTGAAAATTAGGAGGTCTGTCATAGAGACGTAGGATCATAGAAAAATGGAACCATCAAACCACATGTTGGGAGTTTTGAACTTTTAGGAACTTCTGATATGTCGATTGCCTTAAATGTCAAAGGGAACTAAATCGGGCAGTCGAGTGATTCTAAAACTTCAAAACTTAGCATTATGGTTACAAAAACCACAAAAACCGCAACCTCTTAGATTCTTAGCAAAGGAATGGGATGGAAACCTATTTGGTTCAAGAGGGAAAAATTTCATGTTTTTTGAATTAGAATTTGATGGGTATCATAGTGTTGTAATTTTGGGAATTCTTACATAATTAAGTATAAATACAAGGTTCTTTCACTCATTTTCACCTAATACTTTCTTGATAGCATTCATAATAGAAAGTTTGAGTTCACAATAGCATTAAATTGTTTACAAGAGCATTCAAGAGAATTCAAGAGCATTCAAGAGCATTCAAGAGTAGATTATCAAGAATTTTAGAGCATTCTTTAAGCATCAAGTATCATGTCAAAATATTCATGCATCATGTTTGTTTTTGAGCTAACAATTGTTATGTAAGGTTTTATGATTCAATCTAGCATTTCATTCAAGATCTATCATATCCAAGCAAGATTCAAGATCTACATCCATTGGATCCATCTCACACATGTTTGTAGCACCTCATTGCTAGAGTTTGGTGAGTTACAACATCTCATTTTGTTCATTCATCATTCTCCACTCCTATTTCATTTCATTTCAAAGTTTGATTAAAAAATGGGATTTGATGAAGGAAAACCCCTTACTACTAACAAAAAAACATTTTCCTCTCTTTAGCGTGTGATTTACATTTTTATATTGAAGATATATTGAAGATAAAGTTTGGAGAATGTTTTCAAAGTGTCTAAAGTTGTCAAAGTTGTCACCTTGCATTGGAGATACTTGGAAGACTTCTACAGGTTGCAAATTAGGGTTTCAGACCCATAAATCAATTGGGAAGCATAAAGCAGACCTTGAAGAATAGATTTAGACTTTGAAGTTTTAGAAAACCCTAACTAGATTGATACTCTAGTTCTAGCGTATGAGTCCCAATTTAGGTAAATTTTTAGCTTTTATAGTTTTGGATACTCATTTGCCAGATTCCTATTTTTGCATAGAAACCTAGATCTGGGAATGATTCACCTAGCTTGGCATATGATTCCGAATCAGCATTAAAGTCACTATTTTTATCATTTCAGAGATTCATTTAGTCATCTCCAGATTTCCAGGTGCACACATTTCATCTTGCATCTTTCTGTTTTGTGTTACATGCATTTCTAGGCTATTTAGTTAAAGATTACATCATATTAGGGTTAAGCATTTAATCTTGTATTACATTTGAATTTACAAGCCCTAGCTTGGTAGTGAACCTCTCATTAGTTTACAATCATACCCTAGGACAACCCTATTGCAAGATCTCTTTCTCCTTTGTATTGAGATCTCTAGGGTAATCCTTCAATGAAATAATTGGAAAGTAGGTGTGCTCTATGTCCTAAACCATATGCAAGCATCATATCCCCCATTTTACATTGTTTCAATTGGCTTAGGGGGCATAGAGAAATATTGAAGTGGCACAATATGAGGATCAACCCTTGGTGGATTAGAGCGGGTTATTTTTGTGGGATTTTTGTAAACATGTCAATGGACTCTTTCACAGAATGTCCAGGATAGGAAAATGGATAGAAGGGAGAACTAATCAACACCTTATTCTTAAAATAGTTTAGGAGATGGAAGTGATAGAATTATTAGCATTTGAAATGACCCTAAAGAGTAATATATTTATTAAAATAAGCCATACCTTATCCAATAGTTTGAGGAGTTTGTCACAATCACAACCTACATGTAGTTTGATAGGTTTTTCACCTTCTTTCAAAAATATGTGTATATTCTATATGTACTACACCTTATTATGGTTCTCCAACTTCTTCCCATTATATGAACATTCTATGGATTTTGGTATAACCTCTTCGTTAACTTCAAAGGGTATCCCTCCCATCCTAACATGTCTATTGTAACATGCGCTAGTAAACTAGATCAAGAGTTTTTTTTCAAGCCCACTCAGACACTCCATAAGTGATGTTAAATCACCTTCCACATAAATATTCTAGAGTAGGTAATTCTTCAAGAATTATTCATATGATCCTTGTTTTGTTCTCACGTGTTCTCCACTCATGATTTGTTCAAAGTAATGTTGGAAACATTAGATAAAGTTACCATTACAATGATTTAGACAATAGAAGTAGAAGGGTCTTCTAGAAGTGAAATGAGGCTTTCCATCAAATAATTTCAAAATACCCAAGAAAAGTGAATGATGACACATTAAATGGAAAATCATGCCCAAGATAGGAGTAGTCCTTGGGAAAATCTGATCTATCACTTGATTTTTGTTAGACTTGTCCTTTTGGCATCATTTTTAGGCTATATTATAAACACCCTTGTACCAACAATAATCATCTTTTGTTAAAACATTTTGTAGCACATTTTTGGATTAATGTAGGCCATCTTGGGTGGAATGATTTAAATAATGCAATAGTGCTCAATTTTTTAGTTTCCAACCATGATTAATTATTTCCTAATTTTAGCTACACCTTTTTATCATGACAATTTAATCTCATTATCATCATATCATACATATTGATAATTAGGACCTAAAGGAACCTGTGCTCATCAATTGTCCTTGAGGTCCACTTTCTCACACTCTTAGATAATCCTTATTCCAAATCATCAAAAACAAACCCCTCATGATTTTGAAAGGGGTACTTTTAGAAGGGGATTCGTAACAAGAATATATAAGAGTATAAAAACAACCATTATGAATTTATTTTGAGTTCTTCACATTTTGAACCCCAACAAATCCAACAATAAATTTTCCATCAATATTTTTGATAATACAACCACTAGACAAACTTGGGTTTTATTTGGAAGCCCCATAAAAATTAAGTTCAGACCAACCCAAAGGTGGTGGTTTCTATTTTCTATTCTATCTAGCCAATATTTTAGTGCTTTGAAAGGAGTTATGGTCCAACTATAAACCCCATATACAAGCAATATTGGAGTCAAATTCAGTAGGAGGCCTCTTTAATATTTTCAAGTTGCATAGTGAAACATTCTCAAATAAAAACCTAGAGCAATAACCAAAGACATCCTTGGCACCCTTTTCTTCATTACCGAATATCTAATTATTCCTTTCATTATAGAAACCCTAGAAAATATTTTGGGGACCTATCTCCAAAGTTCCAAAGCAAGAGGATGAGTGTAAGAACAAATTCAATATTCCAATAGGATTTTGATACTATCATCCATAGACCACTAGAAGCCAAGATTATGCAGAACATAACCCTAGAATTCTTTAGAGAATGGGAAATGTAATAATAAATGGCATATTGATTCCTCTTCCTTTTTACTATACCAAGTATGTATCTATTAGGAACTTAGAAATATTTTTTCCTTAAGTTATCATAGGTTAGGATTCTATTGTGAGTAGTAGTCCGCTAAAAGAAGTTGATCTTAGTGAAACAACAGAAAAAAATGGATGATGAGGTTGGATTCACCACAAAGACCTATTTCCCTTATTTCATTCAAAATGTAAGCTATGAAATGCAAATGAAGAACAATAATCAAATATGACAAAAATAGTAATCAAAAGGTAGATCTTGAAAGGGGAAATTGATGTGTACCTTTCACCAAAAGTCATGTTTGAAGCTCACTAAGGACTCATTCGCCCTATGGTGAATGGGTCTTGGCTAGGGTTACTAAAAATTGCTTTATGAGTTTTGTTTTATTGTGTATGCACTCTCAAATTCTAGTTGTTCACTATTGGATAACTATAAATAAATTCTATAGAGGAGTTTCCATGATTTGAAAAATTTTCTTGCAACTTTGATAACTTTGCAACTTTCTTCAATTTTTCTCTTCAAATGATCTTCAACCTAAAACTTGCAATCACACATCAAAGAGAGAAAAGTGTTGCTTTGTTAGGGAATGGGGGTTTGCCTTGGTCAAACCCTATTTTGGTAATTAAACCTTGAAATGAAATAGAAAAGAATGAAGGAATGATGAATGAATAAGCAATATGTAACAACTCACCAAACCTTATTTGAACCTTGGAATGTAGATCTGAAAACTTGAATGAAGTGGCCTCAATAGATGTAGATCTTGATCATGAAACTTTTCTTGAAACAATGCCTTTGAACACTTGCATAAATCTTGAATACTACATCAACATATTAGCTCAAACAACATGAATGTTGCAAGAAATATTTCACATGATTATGGGAATCTTGATTGCTTCAATAATCGGGTATGTGCAGGCTCATCATGGAAAAAAAAGGCCCTTAAGTGGTGAAAAATTCAAAAAAATCAGAGTTAGGTAACTTAACGTAAAATTTGAATAAGTTATCTATATTATTTCAAAAATATGTAAGAATAGAATATATAGAAAATTGAATTTAGTTTCTAAACTACTAGGTTTATTTAAAAAAAATAAAAATCTATTTGGTGAAAATTTGAAATTTCAATGTAGTAGTACTTAAATTTCAGGGAAAAAATAAGAAGTAGGTGTTTGTCTAACCACCCTAACCACAATAAAATGATAATATTTTTTTATAATATTTTAGATATAAGTAGAGGACTCATGTACCGATGTGATGCATATTTTTTTATAATTTTATTCCAAGTAAATAATTAATTATGAACTTTTTATTGCAACTTTTAAAAAATATAAAAAATTGTATGCCTGACCACTTTAACTTGGTCAAAACTTCATGAAATTCATTTTTTTCTAATCCTACAGTATGTGAAGTGTAGAATGTGACACATGTTTCGGATTCAAAAAATGTGATACCATTTTAAAGCTATAGATGTTTTTCAATCAGCCTATCAATCAAGACTTTAGTCATAATTCAATTAGAAAATGAATAATAATTATTTATTAAATTCAAAGTAAAGAATAATTTATATTGGTGGAAAGCTAATAATCTCCTTTAAAAACCATTTTTGTTTCATCAATTTTGGGTAAAAAAAATTCATCACCCACATACCCTACATATACCCATCATATTGCCACTTTTTGGCCCATCATGATCCTACATATACCCAATATTCAATAATTCTAAACTTGAATGGCTTGAAATTCTCTTGAATGCTCTTTAGCTTTTCTCTAGGATTTGAACACTTGAAAATCTACGTGCTCATAAAAATGTTCTAGGTGAAACATAGTGAAATAACCTCTTATTTATACATGTCTTAACATTAATTCCTAAAATTCAAATATTACAAGACGACATCTGAATATACATTTGAAATCATTGAAAAATCACCAAAAACATAATTCAAATTTGGGTCCTAGGAGCAAGTGAGGGTCACCCATTATCCCTATAGTGAATAGGTCATAGGCCACTTTCCTAGGACACACATTACCTAATGTTAAACCTTGTGTCAAGGAATTTATGAACGTTAGGTTTTATCCATTGGAATTTGCAATTAACTAGGCTTGGATTTGAATTAAAGGGGCCAATTAAGGAAAATTAACCTCAATTAATTAATAAATCCCTAGATTAGTGTGAAAGTGTAAAGGTACGCCTTACAAAACCAAAAACAGGGCACAATAAAGTCCATTTTAATTAAAAGGGCCCTAAACTTAATGTGAATATGTAAAATACATATTACAACACTAAATTAAGGAATAATTAAGCTCATTTTATTATCAATCATTTCCAAATTAAGTGTAAAAAAGGGATACTTTCCTACACTATATTTTTCCACCACTTTAGTGTGAGGATGAGCGCAAGTGTAGACTCGCACTAAAGTATACATTCAAGACACTTATGTATACAACAATGAAAAAGATACACAACCATACAACATCAAAGACTAGGAATATCAAGCCTAGATAGTCTGATCGATGTAGAACACATCTAAGTCCTCACTTTTTGTTTTTGTCATGTGCTCACTCTAGGGTAGTTGAACCTCGGGTTGTCCACTAGATGCATATCCCAAAAGGGTGGAAATTGAGAGAAACATGTATTAGGATCCTATACCATATCAAATCTATCCTCCTACCAACTTCAACAAGGTGTCACAAGACAAGGAAAGGCTCCACAAGCAAGAAAGGTGTGTTATGCTAGGTGGAATTTAATTAGAGCTTGAACTTCATAGGGCTTAACAAGCTATGTTATGCCAAACACATAAGAACAAGCCAAGGATCCATAAGAAAGCAAGGTGAGTTATGCTTGGTGACCTCAAATTTTATGGTTTCGAGATTCATAAGGCTTAACAAGCTATGTTATGCTAAACACTTATGAACAATAATTCTAGTAAAATATTTTGTTCAAAGGGATTTTGCTTAGTTCATGTAAGGTCTTCTTCTTAGGGAACATTGTGCCTAATGTCTCCAAGAGAGGAAATGTCAAGAGTAAAAGATTCACAACTTAGGGAATGCAGTGTGTCACATCACCACTAAGATAAAAGTCATACTCTAAGAAATATCACACTCTTGGAGGACATCAAACCCAATGAAACTACCAAGAAAAGGATTCATCACAAGAAAAAAACAAAATCGCAAAATGAAACATGAAAAATGTCAAAAGATATTATCAATGTATGCCCCCTCTTTAAAGTGGTTACTAACACCATTGTTGTGAGAAATTTCTTTAAAGTATGCAATATCCAATCCTAATACATGATAGCTTACTCAAAAAGCCCTATGCCAAGTAATATGTTTCTGAATTGAAGCCACGTCATGAAAAAGGAAGGAGGGGTTGCCTGTAAAAATACATAAGTGATCTATGGATTTTGGGTCAATATGTCTTGGCTACAATGTTGTCATAGAGCTCAAAAACATCATCATTCCCAAAATACTCATAGAACTTGAAGAATGACACAAAGAGAGCTAAAACAAAAAAAATCCTTTTGGGCCAATGTGGAAGAGACCTAAATGTCTCAATGCCTTGCATCATCCCCAAAAGGAAAACACATGACAAGTGAAAAAGATTAAAAGTTTACGAAATATAGAGGTGATCCCATAATAGTGGTTTACAATTTTTGGCCAAATTGGACACTGAAATTATTATTTTTAACTAAATCTTCACATTTGGGCACGTATAGCGGCTAAACTACGAGGAATTTGAAGATGGTGCAAACTAGAGTCTCATCAAATTTTGTCTGTAGATTCTAAAAATATTTTTTTCAAAATTTTTGGAATCAAATTGCACTTCTTTTTCCATCTCCCACGAAAATTGATTTTTTTCAGAAAACAACATTTTTAAAAAGTGACGCACACCGTATAACTCATAACTTTTTTTCCATGAAGGATAAAATTCTAATTCTTTCAAATTTAGATTTATAACTCTAAAATCTAGTGCTTCCACTTGGTTAGATAGTTTTTTATTGAATATTTTTTCCTCAATCAAGTTTCAAAGTCAAACGAATTACAATTCAGACACAGCGCGACCGTATAATGCGTAACTTTTTTGGTATATGTCAATTTTTTTATTTTTTTATTTTTTTGGATCAAGGACTTCAATATCTGGTGCACTCATATTTTTCAAATTTTTTTTTTGATAATCTTCTATTTTTCCACATGTGAAGAACAAAGAAATTAATTTTTGATGAAAAACCTATGTTTAATAAAACTTAAAAAACAAATACATAACAAAACCAAAACCTATTAAAATTATATTCATTGGATAGATTGTTCTAAGGAATACTATAATCATTCAAAATAAATTTTAAATGAATTCATTTGATCCCCCAAAAGCTAAATCAAAAGTGATTTTTTATCAGCATTTTGATAGGTGTAAAGGAGACGCATTTATAGGTATGGTTTAAAACTAGCGAGGTTCTATCCAAGGGGGTTTGATCTAAGGTGATTTGATCAAACCCTCTTCAATTGAAATCCTTAAAATGGAACTTTTTAAGGCTTAAATCATTATATTTTCTAAAAATATGTGATTTCAACAAAAATTCGTTCCTCTCGGGAATTGTAAACCACTATTATGACAACACCCATAGAAGAATGCAGATACAAATAGAGGAATGCACAAAAATAGAGAGATACATCAAACAAAACAATACGGGGGATCACATTATGCACATGCAATCACATAAATAAACTTGAAAAAGAAAATAAAGAAAAATAATAGTAAGGCACATGCAAGTCAAACTATAGCAGGTGGTTCGCATCCCAATCTTGTTCAGTATATGCAAAAGGAAAACAACTAGCCAAAGGGACAACATCAAGTTTTGAACTAGGACACACGCCAAGTTCAACACTCTTTTTAGGAGAACTGTCATTTAAGCTCATAGAAGAGGAGAAAAATGAATTCAAATCATTATGCACTTGTTCATCAATCTTTGCAATGTCAATATCATCATCTAAATTAATCACAATGGGAGGTAAAACAACAATATCCGTAGAAGTTTGTTCATGTTTATATTGTGGTGAGGGCGAAGAGTCATTATGCCTTGCGGGAGATAAGTTTAGATTTTTATTTTCTATGTTGCTCTTGTCTTCTTTAGTTTGTAACATATGAGCAATAGAATGAAATCTATGCCTACGCTCTCTAGCATTTTAGTTACTTCTCAATCTGTTGTTAATTTTTGATTGTGTAGGAGTGGGTTTGTCAACCATAGGTTTCTTTTCTTCCCTTAAGACAAGAATGGAATGAACCATAGGAGGTTGTTCAACTTTCTCTTTAGCTTTGTAAACTTGTTTGATTTTAGGAGGGACAACATGATTGTTTTGATTGTCTTGCAGTCTCTTATAGGAAATGGTAGGAGGATTTGTAATAGGTTGCTCTTGGATATTTGGAAGGGTTTTTGGTTCAATCATGGTTTTTTCAAGGATGGGTGGATCAATCATAGGTTGAGGCATATTTCTAAGGGATAGTTTTACAATGCGCTTTTCCTTAAACTTTTGATATGATTTGAAAAATAAGTCTTTGCAAAGTCTAATAGGTTCAATAGGCTTGGGCCAAAAGAAACCTAATGAAAAGCTCACACGGGAAGACATAAGATTAAAGCCACTATGGTGCATAGTAAAGATCTCATTTCCAAAGGGAAACTTTAAACATTTATGCACAACCGATGGGATGAAATTCATGGAGTGAAGCCATGGATAGCCTATCTTCACATGAAATTGGTCTAATGATGGGATGATGGTGAATGAGATAGTTAATGTTTTTAGACCAATCTTTAGAGGTAGATTTATCAAGCCAATCATAGGGAAAGCAAAAACATTATGAATTTTTTATCCATGCTTTTGGTCTTTCATATGTATGTTGGTTAAGGTCATGCAAAATAAGGAATTCTTGAGTAATCACATTCTCTAAATAGACAGGATGAATTAATAGCCCATTAGTAGTTTTGTCATTCATTCTTCCAGCTATGTAAAGAGGACCATCAAGAGCATGTTTGATTATGTCTTTTTATGAGAAAGCAATATCAAGGGGCATCTTGGTCTGGCCCGTATGAGTTTTAGCTTCAATAAAGTTAATTGAGGCATGTATATTATCATTCTCTTGATATTTGAAGGTTTTGTTAGGGAGGTCACCAAGGCCACAAAAAATCTTTATTTCATGTTCACTCTTAAGAATTTTCTTAGGTTAGCTATGTTGGATGTTGTGGTTGTGTTTCTGATATGTGGCTATCATTGATTTCAACACTATTGGCGTTGATGTCTTAGAAGCTGTATATGTCAAGGATATTGAGAAAATTGTAATGAAATAAGTTGCAGGTTGTCAGTGGTGAAGTGTAGTTTAGTCTGTTGGTTAGCTCAGTATGTTGATGATCAGTAGTTGTGGATTAAAGGGTTTCTTTTCGAGTATATATAGTTTATCCACATTAAGTTTCAGAGATCCCCATGAAGATTTGATTGAGTTATGAGCTATTATGTTTTGACAGTCATTTTGTTGCTTTAGTTGGTGTTCCTGAATGAAGATGATGTGATTTTAGTAAGTTTAGTTGTTGTGGATGCTTCTTTGGTGAATCATGATGTTTGTGGATGTTTCTAGATCATACTCTATCTGTGTTGCATGTCTGCATTGATCGTTGTTCTCGTGATTAGATATTTTCTCTTGCGTGTTTATGTTTTTCATGTTCTTGGCTGACATGGTGTTGTAGCATGTTGTGGATCTTCAAGGAATAATTATTTGAAGTGTTTTCATGTTTATATTTTATTTTGGGTCTTCACTATGTTTTGGCTGACCTTAGTTGATTCACATTGAATTTTTTTTTTTTTTTTGGGCCAACAGTTTGCATATGTTTTATTATTTTGTTCAGGCCAACATGTAGCGATGTAATCTCTTGTTGTGGATATATATAGGTGACTATTTATTACATTTGAAGGTATGCTTATGTATGATATGTGCAAAAAATTTCCTAATCATCCCAAGGTAGAAGTAGAGTGTGAAGAAGTGTGAAGAAGTGATCATGTGCTTAACCAGAACTATAATCATGCATTAGCGGATGCTATTTTCTCAATTCAAATCTTCTGGATGTAATTGAAATCCTTTTGTAAGATAGTGAGTCTTCCTTTTGTAATTGAGCAGTGAGCTCTAGGAAATGTGCCTGAATGCATGTGCCTTCCCCATTCACATTTTTTTTATGCTTTTAATAGGGTATAATCTTGTGGACTAACCTCCACCATGGTTTTTCCCCTAACAGGCTTTCCATGTAAAAAATCTTGGTGTTATGTGTGTTTCTAATGTGTTGTTGATTTATGCTTTCATGGTTATTGATCATATCTGAGAATAAGGTTAATAAGTTTGATAAGTTTGAATTTCTGAGACAACTCATTCACCCCCCCTTAGTTGTCTTCCCTTGTGTTTCCAACAATTGGTATCAAAGTAGGCTCCTTGGAAGAAGTTTAATAGCTTGAGGTGATCCTGGATGGCGACATACAAGAAGAATAGTTTGAGATTTGATGGAACAAATTATTCTTTATGGAAGGATTGAATGGAGTGTCATATGAGATGCATTGGTGAACCTTAGTGGAAAATTACAAAGAATAGGTATATCATTCCACATAATGGTCCTTCTACTAGAGATGAGATTAAGGAAGTTGAGTACAATATCAAGGCTATGGAAGCATTGTTGAGACTTTGACTGATTCTGAGATGACAAATGTTATGGGTCTGATGACTACTTATGAGATCTGGAAAAATTTGGAAACTTTGTATGAAGGTGATGCTAATGTGAAGATTGCTAAGTTGCATAGTCTGGAAGGGAAATATGAAATGTTGAGAATGGGTGATGATGAGAACATTACTTCTTTCATGCAAAGAGTGAATGAACTTGTGTGTGGTATCAGATGCATTGATGGATGATTGGAAGAATCAAATATTGTTGCTAAAGTGCTTAGATCCTTTCCTGCTGCATACAAAGTCAAAGCTACTGCTATTGAGGAGCTCTGAACTATAACAAATGTAACCAAAGACATGTTGATTGGTAATATTACAAATTTTGAGTCGAGTGAGTCTGGTGATGCTCTTCCTAAGATATAATATACATTCAAGGCTACTACTTCTAGAAGAGATAAACAAAGATATGACCTGAGAGAAAGTTCTTTTATAAAGGTATTCAAGTATGAGGAGGAAATGAGAGAGATTGAAGAAGAGGAGAGAAAACTAGAGGAGCTTGAAGCACTTATTGTCAAGAGAGAAGCCAGAGAAGGTAAATATAAAGGGAAAATACCTATTAATTTTTTTTCTTGCAATAAGATAGGTCATTTTGCATCAAGGTGTCTGGAAAGAGTTCCTAAGCCAAGACCTAATAAGCCTAGATTTCCAAGAAAGTGTTATTATGTTGTTGATGAAGGTGTGAGAGATGATGAATCTCATAAAGGGAATGTAAGTGAAGATGAATGGGTATTTTTTGCTATCAAGGAAAATGATCCAGCCCTTACTGAATTTGTTAGTTACTCAAATGTGGAGAAATCCCTAGCTGTTTGAGTTGAAGAGAAAGATAAATGGGCGATTGACAGTAAATTCTCTCATCACATGATAGGTGATAAAATAAAATTTGTGAGTCTAGAAAAGTATGATGGTGGTGTTGTAAGATTTGGTGATGAAAAAGTACGTGTAATCCATGGCAGAGGATGTATTTCTCTTGATTGTAAGAATAATACTAATGATGTTCTATATGTGGAAAGTTTGAAGCATAATCTCTTAAGTGTTGGAAAAATGATTAACAAGGGATATAATCTTCAATTCAAGAATGGAAAGTGTAGAATATTGGGAAGTTACAGAAATGTGATTGCTTCAGGTACAAAAACAAAAGTTCACATCTTTCACCTCAATGCTACTGGTAAAAGTTGTCTGATTGCTCAAGTTGATGAAAGCTGGCTATGGAATAGGAGAATGTGTCATGTAAACTTTGACAATATTATCAAGATGAGTTCTACTCAAGCAGTGAGATATCTTCCTAAGTTGGTAAAGCCTACTAATAGGGTATGTGCAGGATCATCATGGAAGAAACAGGCCCTTAAGTGGAAAAAAATTCAGAAAAATCAAAGTTAGGCAACTTGAAGTAAAAATTTGAATAATTTATCTATATTATTTCAAAAATATGTAAGAATTGAATCTATAGAAAATTGAATGTAGTTTCTAAACTATTAGTTTTTAAAAAAATAAAAAATCTATTTGGTGAAAATTTGAAATTTCAATGCAGTAGTACTTAAATTTCAGGGAAAAAATAAGAAGTACGTGTCTGTCTAAGCACCCTAACCATAGTAAAATAATAATATTTTTTTATAAGATTTTAGATATAAGTAGAGGACTCATGTCCTAATGTGATGCATATTTTTTTTTAATTTATTTCTAAGTAAATAATTAATTATGAATTTTTTATTACAACTTTTTAAAAATATAAAAACTCACATGTCTGACCACCTTAACTTGGTCAAAACTTCATGAAATTCAATTTTTCTTTTTTTTAGTCCTATAATATGCAAAGCATAGAATGTGACACATGTTTTGGATTCAAAAAATGTGATACTATTTGAAAGCTATATATGTTTTTCAATTAGCCTATCAATCAGGACTTTAATCATAATTCAAATAGAAAATGAATAATAATTACTTATTATTAAATTAAAAGTAAATCATAATTTATATTTGTGGAAATTTGTGAATCTCCTTTAAAAACCCTTTTCATTTCATCAATTTTGGGTAAAAAAAAGTCGTTAGCCACATACCCATCATATTGCCACTTTTTGGCCCATCATGATCTTGTACATACTCAATACTATATGCAAGGAATGTCAGTTAGGGAAGCAAACTATAATTTAATTTCAGAACAAGCAACATTATTCAAATGAAGTGTTAGAGTTTGTTCATATTGATTTGTGTGGTCCTTCTAGAGTGAGAAGTTTACAAGGAGATAGGTACTTCATGTTACTTATTGATGGCTACTCTAGATTTATGTGGGTTACTTTCTTAAGGGAGAAATTTGAAGATTTGGAGAAATTCAATATTTTTAAGGCTATGGTTGAGAAAGAGAAAGGTCTAAAGATTAAATTTTTGAGATTAGATAGAGGTGGTGAATTCACTTCCCATGAGTTTAATTATTTTTGTGAAATGCATGGGATAAAGAGATAATTATCTGCCCTACGAACCCCTCAGCAAAATGGAGTTGTGGAAAGGAAGAACAAGACAATTCAAGATGCTGCTAGGACTATGATGGTGGAAGGAAATATTCCTCATATCTATTGGAGATAAGCTATGAGTACTACTGTTTACATCCTCAATCGGGTACAAGTCAAAGGTGATACTGGTAAGACCCCTTTTGAGCTATGGTTTGGTCACAAGCCTACTATTAGATATTTTAAAATATTTGGGAGTAAATGCTATATCAAAGAGATGAATTTTTTTTGGTTATTCTACTAAGATAAAGTCCTACTAGTGCTACAACAAGAGATTGAGGAAAGTAGTTGAAAGTGAAAAGGTCAATGTTGATGAAAACATAGCTAGACCATCTAGAACTTATGGATATGATTCAGATGATCAGAATAATAGTTCAGTCACATGAAAGAAAGTTCAAACTCAAAATCAAGTCTAGATCATTCCGATGAATCAAGAAAATCAAGAGGAAGAAACTAGTGAAAGTGCAGAAGAGAGATCACAAGAGCTAGAAGTTCAAGAACATCCTAAGACTCCAAGGTATGTAAGACTAAATCATTTAGAAGATCAGATTATAGGTGATAAGAACAAAGGTGTTCAGACTAGGAGAAAAATTGTAGAAGAATACTGTTTGATTTCAAAGACTAAGCCTAATAGTGTCAATGAAGCATGCAAAGATGAACATTGGGTGGAAGCAACAAAAGAAGATCTACAAAAAATTAAGAAGAATAATACATGGATTCTTGTTCCTAGACCTAAGGAAAAAAATGTAATTGGAACAAAATGGGTCTTTAGAAACAAGATGAATGAGCAAGGAGAAGTTGTTAGAAACAAAGAAAGACTGGTGTGTAAAGGATATTCTCAAATGGAAGCAATTGAATTTGAAGAAATTTTTGCCCCTGTTACTAGGATTGAAGTTGTGAGACTATTTCTTGCTTATGCTGCTTACAAAAACTACAAGCTTTATTAGATGGATGTCAAGTCAGGATTTCTAAATGGTGAATTGGAAGAAGAAGTGTATGTTGAGAAAACTGATGGATTTCAATTGACTGATCAGGGAGATATGGTTTTTTAGTTGAAGAAAGCATTGTATGGAATTAAGCAATCCCTAAGAGCATGGTATGCCAGATTGGACAAGTATTTGTTGAAGATTGGATTTAATAAAGGTACTGCTAATAGTAATTTGTATTTCAAGATTGATCATGATAAAGATTTGATTGTTGAATTCTTTGTTGATGATATCATTTTTGGAGGAGATGATAATTTGTGCATGAAGTTTGTTGATGAGATACAAAATGAGTTTTAGATGTCTATGATTGGTGAGATGAAACTTTTTCTAGGATTGCAAATTACTTAGCTAGATAAAGCGATCTTCATATATCTCAATCCAAGTATGTGAAATAATTGCTAAAGAATTTTGGTATGGAAGACTCAAAGCCAGTTGGTACACCTATGGTGACTGGATGCAAGTTGACACAAGATGATGATTCTCTGAAAGAAAATAAAACTAAATACAAATCAATGATTGGTGGATTGCTTTATTTGACTCAAACTAGACCTAATATTATGAATGTTGTATGCATTGTTGCAAAATTTCAAGCTGATCCTAAGGAATCTCATGTAACTGCTATGAAGAGGATTTTCAAATACTTGAAGGGGATAGTTTATTTTGTGTTGTGGTATCCTAAAGATGATGATCTTACTTTGAGTGCTTTTACTGATGCTGATTGGGTAGGTGATGTGAATGACAGAAAGAGTACCAACACTTGGTGATGCATTTTTCTTGGGTAAGAATATGATTTCATGGTTAAGTAAGAAGAATAATGCCATTTCTTTATCTACTAAAGAGGCATAATACATTGTTGCTTCTAATAATTGTACTCAAGTATTGTGGATGAAGCAAATGTTGAAAGATATCAGAGTTATGTATGATGAACCTATTTCTATATTATGTGATAATTCAAGTGCAATTAACATTTCTAAGAATTCAGTGCTGCATTCAAATAACAAGCATATATCTATCAAGTTTCATGCTTTGAGAGAGAAGCTGAGTGAAAAGGAAGTCAGATTGGAGTATGTGCCTACTAAGGAATAGATTACAAACATCTTTACAAAGCCTTTTCCTAAGTATACTTTAGAGTATCTCATAGGGAAGCTAGGGGTGATTACCCCTCCTAATTAGAACTAAGATACATTGACTTGCATCATTCCGTGCATTTCATAGTCATATCTTGATCTGGATTGATGTTGTGGTGGCTACTACTCAGGGGGAGTAGTCGCATGTTCAAATATGTGGTTCAGAGCTTGTGTGGAGAAAATAGATCTTTGTCATTGATGTCAAATGGGGAGAAGAGTCATGTGAAAAATTGTGAATTATTTGGGGATAAGAGTTGTGTAAAATAATTGAGGAGAAAAGAGTCAAAACCTAAGGGGGAGTAAGTGCTAAAGATAGTTGCATTGATGGTGTTTTTTCACATCATGTGTTGCCATCAATGCCAAAGGGGGAGATTGTTGGATGTTATGGTTGTGTTGTTGATATGTGGTTGTCATTAATGTCCACACTATTGGCATTGATGTCTTAGAAGTTGTATATGTTGAGGATATTGAGAAAATTGTAATGAAATAAGTTGCAGGTTGTCAGTGGTGAAGTGTAGTTCAGTCTGCCAGTTAGCTTAGTACGTTGATGATCAGTTGTTGTGGATTAAAGGGTTTCTTTTCAAGTATATCCAAATTTTCCACGTTAAGTTTCAAAGATCCACATGAAGATTTGATCGAGTTATGAGCAGTTGTGTTTTGACAGTCATTTTGTTGCTTCAGTTGGTGTTCCTGAATGAAGATGTAATTTTAGTAAGTTCAGTTGTTGTGGATGCTTCCATGGTGATTCATGATGTTTTTGGATGTTTCTATATCATGCTCTATCTGTTTTGCACATCCACATTGATCCTTGTGCTCATGATTAGAGATTTTCTCTTGCGTGTTCATGTTTTTCATGTTCTTGGCTGATAGGGTGTTGTAGCGTGTTGTGGATCTTCGAAGAATAATTATTTGAAGTTTTTTTGTGTTTGAGATTTTATTTTGGGTCTTCACTATGTTGTGGCTGACCTTGGTTGATTCACATTGAAAATTATTTATTGTTTTGGGCCAATAGTTTGCATATGTTTTATTATTTTGTTGAGGCCAACATGTAGCGATGTAATTTGTCATTGCAGATATATATAAGCGATTGTTTATTACATTTGAAGATGCAATTTTTTATGATATGCGCAAAAAATTTCCTAATCATTCAAAGGAAGAAGTAAAGTGTGAAGAAGAGTGACCAGGGTGTGAAGAAGTGTTCATGTGCTTAATTGGAACTATAACCAGGCATTAGCAGATGCTATTTTCTCAATTCAAATCTTCTAGATGTAATCCAAATATTTTTCTAAGATAGTGAGTCTTCCTTTTGTAGTTGAGGAGTGAGCTCTAGTCAGTGTGCTTGAATGCATGTGCATTCCCCATTCACATTTATTTTATACTTTTAATAGCGTATAATCTTGTGGTCTAACCTCCACCATGGTTTTTCCCCTAACAAGGTTTCCACGTAAAAAATATTGGTGTTATGTGTGTTTCTGATGTGTTGTTGATTTATACTTTCATGGTTATTGATTAGATCTAAGAAAAAGGTTAATAAGTTTGATAAGTTTAAATTTATGAGACAACTAATTCACCCCCCCGTCTCAATTGTCTGCCCTTGTGTTGCCAACAAGAGAATGTTGCAGTCGCATCAAGACTCATGAGAATTTTCCTTTTTCTAAGCCTTCATCTATTCTTCTTATGTTTTATTGTGGGATATGATAAAAATCATGCACATTAGTTGAGGTAAGGAAGTCATTGGAAATGAGGTATGTAGGTTATGATTCATATGGGGTTTACTATTAATGCTATTAGAAAGAGAGTTTGAAAACCCAAGATCCATGGTGAATGGTGTATCCTGAGATGACATGGGTCTCAAACTATGTCTCACAATAGTATTTCTAATAGGACACAAAGTTGTAAAGCTCATACAAGTTTCACAATCTCAATGTCAACCCAAAATAGAAAGAGGATAAAATGTAATTCAACAACCTAGAATGTAACATGTAAATGAATTTTTTAGATTCTAAACAAGGTAATTTTCTTATTACACTATGCAAAAACCTAAAAAATAATGTCTTTTAAATACAATTTTGAAATAACAAAATGCAATAATTTTATCAAACTAAGTTAAATATGATCAAATTAAAGAAACAACAATTCTGCAAACAAAAATAGAAATATGAAAATAGAAAATAGCTATGCATAATTAAATGTTTTAATGCCTCCAAAATTAGATTATGACCCTGATCAAGGACTCATTTTCCCTAGGGAGAATGTGTCCTAGGTGAGGGTTTTGAAACAATTTTTTACATATTTTGAGCGAATTTTAGTAGTTTCTAGATTATGGTCTAATACAACAAGTTTTAGTTTTAATTCTCTATGAAATGAGGATTGAATGCAAATGCAAAATGTGACAAAATGACAACCTAGAACACTTAATTTGATATGCAATTTTGTTTTAATTTCCAAATGAAAATGAATATGATGCAATGCAATGCAAATGATATGCAATATGACTAGATTTTTTGTATTTTTCAGATTTAAAGAATGCAAATATGCAATCGTAAAACCCTCAAATGAAATGCCAAGTTAAATGAAAACTAGACACCCTAAATGAGACTCAATTCAATGAAAAGAGATGCAAATGAATGCAAGATCTAAATATAGGGTGAAAGAGGACTCCAAAATAAAAATGTAAGGATCAAACTCAGGTTCACCAAAATGAAACAACAGGGAAAGATTGATGATGAGGTGGGGTTCACCACAAAGACCTATTTCCCTTATTTCATTCAAAACGTAAGCTATGAAATGCAAATGAAGAATTCTAATCGAATCTAATAGAAATAGTAATTAGAAGGCAGATTTGGAAAGGGGAAATTGATGTGTACCTTTCACCAAAAGTCACCTTTTGAAGCTCACTAAGGACTCATTCACCCTATGGCAAATTGGTCATGGCTAGGGTTCTTGAAAATTGCTTTCTAGGTTTTATTTTACTATTTCTACACTCTCAAATTCCAAGTGTTCACTACTAGATAGTAGAAAATAAATTTTGCAGAGGAGTTTCTATGATTTGACAACTTTTCTTGCAACTTTGACAACTTTTCAACTTTCTTCAATTTTTCTCTTCAAATGATCTTCAACCTAAAACCTACAATCACACATCAAAGAGAGAAAAATTTTGTTTTGTTAGCGAATGGGGGTTTTCCTTGGTCAAACCCTATTTTTCTAATTAAACCTTGAAATGAAATATAAAAGCATGAAGGAATGATGAATGAACAAGAAATATGTAACAACTCACCAAACCTTATTTGAACCTTGGAATATAGATCTAAAAACTAGCATGAAGTGGCCTCAATGGATGTAGATCTTGATCATGAAACTTGTGTTAAAACAATGCCTTTAAACACTTGCATAAATATTTAATACTACATCAATGTATTAGCTCAAACAACATGCACGATGCAAGAAACATTTGACATGATGATGGGAATATTGATTTCTGCAATAATCTTCAATAATTCTACCCTTCAATGGCTTAGAATTCTCTTGAATGATCTTGAACTTTTCTCTAGGATTTGAACACTTGAAAATCTAGGTTCTCATAAATATCTTCTAGGTGAACATAGTGAAATAACCTCTTATTTATACATGTCTTAAAATTAATTCTTGAAATTCAACTATCACAAGCTTCAACATCTAAATACACATTTGAAATCATTGAAAAACTACAAAAATAATAATTCAAATTTAGGTCCTAGGAGCAAGTGAGGACCCATTCAACCTATGGTGAATGGGTCCTAGGCCACTTGCCTAGGACACACATTACCAAATGTTAAAACTTATGTCAAGGAATTTATGAATGTCAAATTTTATCCCTCGAAATTTGTAATTAATTAGGCTTGAATTTGAATTAAAGGGCCAATTAAGTAAAATTAACCTCAATTAATTAATAAATCCCTAGATTAGTGTGAAAGTGTAAGGGTACACCTTATAACACAAAAAAAAGGCACAATTAAGTCCATTTTAATTAAAAGGGCCCTAAGCTTAATTTGATTATGTAAAATACATATTACAATGCTAAATTAAGGCATAATTAAGCTCATTTTATTATTATTTTTTTCCAAATTAAGTGTTTCCAAATATTTTTTATTTTATGATAGCACACTAATCCTTTTGATTTTATAACAAGTCCTATCCAATCTTAGCTAATAGAGCTTTATTGGTAGATGGTATTTTCTTCATTCCAATGCCTTCATAGGCTTTAGGAAGTTAGAATGTGTTCCAATTTAGTAGAGCCATATTTTTCTTTTCCTCTATACCACACTAGCGTAAGTTCCTTTGGATTCTCTCAAAATGTTTTGCAATGTATCTAAGAATTTTGAATAAAGAAATGAAATATATGGGTATACCTTGAAGAGAAATAGCAAGAAGTTATAATTTTACCATATGACTTAAAAGTGTACATTCCTATCCAACATGTTTTTTTGCATCATTTCCAACACATAATTCCAAAAAATAAGGGATAACCTCTTTGAAAATTAAAAGAATTCCTAGATAGATAACATGAAGGAGAGCACAATCACAACCTAGTATACTAGTCACTTTCTCTTGTAATACTTGAGTGCTATTAAAGAAGTCAAGCTCACTTTTCTTGTAGTTAATTCATTTTTCAAAGATGGTGGCATAGTTATCAATACATATCTTATACTTCTAAGCTTCAACAACTAAATATTTCCCAAATTAAATTGTATCATCCACAAATTACTAAATTGTGGTAGGGTTAAGTAAGGTGGCAGGCTTGATTCTCTTAATATCACCTTCATGAAACAATTTAAAAAATTCATTCTCATATCATATGTAATCATTATGGAAAGATATGGGCATATAGGTTCACCTTTTCTAATCTCCTTTTCAACTTCGAAGAAACCATGGGTGACTCCATTAATTATCAAGAAAAAAATATTTGATCATGGATATACATTCTTTGATGAGATTTGTAGTCATCTTGTTGTATCCTAACTTGGTTAGAAATTTAAGGGAAAAAAAACCATGAAGCCTTATCACAGGATTTAGAAATTTCAAGCTTAAAGGCCATGCTAGGAATGCTACTTCTATCCATCAAATGTAATATTTCATGTGTAGAGACAACAACATGTAAAATTTGATGACCTAGTAAAAATCCTTTCTGACAGTGAGCAATCATTTTCTCCAAAAAGGGTTTCAACCTATTGACCATCATTTTGGATAATATCATATAAATGGTGTTTTATAATCTTAGGGGTTTGAAATCATTCATAGTTATAGGATCAAACATTTATAAATTATTACAGTGAAGGTGTTATTTAGTTTCTTCAACAAATTCCCAATTTTAAATAAATATTTAGTAAGTAGGAACACATCATCCCATATAATGTGCCAAAAATATTAGAAGAAAGTAAAGGGGAATCCATTTAGGCCAAGGGCTTTAAATGCCCACATACTAAATAATCTAGTTCTAACTTCTTCATGAGTAACAAATCTTAAGAGAACTATAGTATCATTACCTATTACAAAAACTAGAGTGTTTTCCAACAACTATTCTTCCAAACGTATTGGAGGGTTAATATTAGATTCCATAAATGAGTGTTGAAAATACCTTGAGGCTATTCTCTCTATTTGTTCATTCAATGTACCTTCTATCACATAGTCATCTGTAATTTTGGTGATAATATTTCTTTCCCCAAGTTTTAAAGCAAAAAGGTGGAAGAAAGTAGAGTTACAATCACCTTATTTTAGACACATGAAAGCTTGGATTTTGTTGCTTCTATACTTGGGAGATAGAATAACAATCTTCACACTCTCTTATTCAAGGAAAACCCTAGAGATCTCAATCTAAGATATGCAAAGGAGAAAGAGATCTTGCAATAGGGTTGTCCTAGGGTTTGATTATAAACTAAAGATGGGTTCACCATGAAGCTAGGGCTTGGAAAGACAAATGAAATGCAAGATTTAATGCTTAAGCCTAATATGATGCAAGACTTCACTAAATGACCTAAAATGCATGTAAATCAAAATAGGAAGATGAGAAATGAAAAGTGTGTACCTAGAAATGTAAAGAAGACTAGATGAAGGCCTAAAATGCTAAAGACACTGATTTTAAAGCATGCTAGGACTCATATGCTAGTCTGGGTGATTTAGTCCCAAATTAGGGTTTTTGGGGAGAAATTGAAATCTAGCGGAGAGTTGTCTGGAACTTTTGAAACCTGCAAATTTGACCAAACTAGGACTCATACGCCAAAAGTGGTGTATTAGTCCAGTTAGGGTTTTCTAGAAATTCAAGGCCTGATCTTGCTCTTCAATGTATGATCTATCCTTTCCACCTAATTTCTAGATCTGAATCTTCAGTTTGCAACATGTAGATGTTCTCTAATGATCTCTAATGCAAGGTGACAACTTTGAAAACCTTAAACACTCTAAGAACTTTCTCCAAAATTTCTATTCAATATGTATTCAACTTAAATCTACAAATCATGCACTAAAGAGAGGGAAAAATGTTATTTTGTTAGTAGAAAAGGGTTTGCCTAGGTCAAACCTCATTTTGGTAACCAAACCTTGAAATGAAATAAAATATGAAAAGAGTATGATGAATGAATAAAATGTGATGTTTCAACTCACCAAACCCTAATAATAAAGAACTAAAAACATTTATGAAATGACTCCAATGGATGTAGATCTTGAATCTTTCTTGAATGCTAGCTTGAATCATGAAACCCTACATCACAATTGTTAGCTAAAAAACAAACATGATGCATGAAGACTTAGACATTATGCTTGATGCTTGAATAATTCTCTAAAATGATTGATAATCAGCTCTTGAAGACTCTTGAATACTCTTGTAAACACTTGGATGCTCTTGTGAACTCAAATTTTCTATGAGGATGCTCATTCAACTTGATAGGTGTAAAATGAGTGAAAGAACCTTGTATTTATGCTTGTTTATGCCAAATTTCCCGAAATTACAACACTACAAGCCAACATCAAATCTAGGAGAATAAAATACCACCAAGAATTTGAATTAAATTTAATTTTGGGCCACATGAGACTCATATGCCAAATGGCATATGAGTCCCATTATGCATTAATTATGGGACCATTTTCAAAAATGCTTAGAAAGGTGTACAATCTAGGTTGGGACCCAAAATCCTAGGTGGGGCTCATACAACCAAGGTGGTGTATGAGTCCCAGATCACTAAATTTGGGCCACACAACCTAAAAAAACCTTAATTATGATTGGATGTTGCTTTATGTTAGGATTATCCTCGAGAAGATACATTAAATGAGGCTTGTGGATGCAAAATAAGGCCAATTAAAGCATAAAGAATCCCAATTATTTAATAAAACCCTAGAAAAGTTTGAGAGTGTGTTACAACACTTTACAACACTTTAAATAAGGTATGATTAGGTTTATTTAGTTTACAAGGGCCCAATACTTAATGTGAGTGTGTTAAACACATTACAACACTAAGTCAAGGCAACATTAAGCTTAATTTTATAAGGAGGACCAAAACAAGTGTGAAAATGTCACCAATGACATTTTTTGACACCACATTTAGCCCCCACTTTAGTGAGAGGGTGAAATTTCTTCAAAATCACACGAAAGTAGACGAAATCGCTTCAAGAGGGGTCCAAGTGCACTAATTCTAGTAAGATAGGATGACAACGATTAAGAGGGGTGATCAAGACCCTAGGATCAAGATCTCATGGCAAACCAACATAGGTATGAAAGGAAACATATGAAAATGATATAAAGAGAATCATTAAGGCACAAGCATACATTGCCAAAGACAATGAGAAAAACAAAAAAAACAAAAGGGGTGGATGGATCAAACTTCGACCAATTGTCTAGTATGATGTGGATCAGATCTAGGCTATTTTTCTAAAAATTCATGCTCACTCTGAGGCAACAGAACTCCAAGCCATTCATTGGGTGAGTAATCCAAAGAGGTGAGAAACATACACACATGGCCAGTATGCACTCACACACACACACGAGTGGCTATGCGAAAGTCATGCCTCAGATGGGATTCCCATCAAACCATACCAAAGTTATACCTCTTGATAACTTTGATAAGGTGCCACATAATAATGAACTTCGAGCTTCATGAGGCAAGTAAAGTTTCGTATGATTGGAACTCATGGAAAAAAAAGATGGCTCCATAGACATGTAAGATGTATTATGAAAGGTGGCCATATAACCAAATTTCCAAATGCAAAAAATAGTGTAAAGAATGTTCAAAGGAGTCTTGCTTAGTTCATGATAGGTCTTTAACTTAGGGAACATTGTGCCTAATGTCTCCAAGAGAGGACCAATCAAAGAATAGAAGATTCACAACTTAGGGGATGAAGTGCGTTGATTCAAGCCACTACAAGGAATATAATATGTTGAGAGAGATGATGCTCTTTAAGGACATCATACCCAATGTCATCCACAAAGTGAAAGAATCATCACATAAAGTAAGAAGTCTACAACATGAAACATGAAATGAAAAAGAATAATGTCAATGTATGCCCCCACTTTAAAGAAATTTCTAAACACCATGTGAGAAATTATTCTAAAGTAGCAAATGATCAATGCTAACTGTGGAAAATGGAAATGGAATCACAACTTCTCTTATCCACACCTAAAAGGGGAATGAAGGAAGAGGAATTCGATTTCGCAAAGTTCACACTCAAGAACAGTTTCGTGAGATTCCAATGCAATGAAGATTTAAATTTATCAAAGGAGATTGTTCCTGAGATTGGAAATTGATAAAGAAGATAAACTAGGAATGTAAAAAAAAGGAAATGCAAGGTGATTGAAAACACAATGTGATATACAAAATGGACTAAATATGGAAGTAAACTATAACAAAAATTAATGAGTCTAGATAGGTGCACCTCAAAAACTGGAAAGTGGTGGAGAGGAGCTTTGGAAGCCTGTAGAAATCATTGTTGAAGCCAACTGGGACACTTACGCCAAGCTAAGCGACTTAGTCCTGTTTCAAGGAAATTCTACCAAAACAGGTTTCAACAAAAAGGGTATCCAGAACTACAAATAACACCTTTTAGGCCTAGGAGTGGGACTAATTCACCACTGAAGGTGACTTATTCCACCTTCAAATTTTAGGAAATTCGAAGATGCAATCTATAGCTCTCGGTTTTCACTTCAATTCCTAATATGTTTTTGGATCTAAATATGTAGAATCTAGTCTGTGGGTGATGTCCAAGCTTCTTTTATGGTTTTGTTGACTTTGAAAGACTTTGATGAATTTTTGGCACCTTTTAACACCTTACTCTTTTAAAAATTTGCATACAAGATCTACAAAACACACATACAAAGAGGGGAAAAAGGGTTAAGGGTTAGTGAATAGGGGTTTACCTTTGTCAAACCTTGGTTTGGTAATTAAACCCTTGAAAATGAAATGAAATTAAATTAAAATGATGAATGAACAACATGCAATGCTATAACTCACCAAACCCTTGAAGTGGAAAATATGAAGATATGCAAGTAGAAGTTCTAAAGTGCTTGAATGCTAAATCACATGATTGCTTGATTAGAACACTAGAAAAGCTTATAATATTAAAGAGATTTTATGAGATTAGAAGAAGATGAAAAATGAGGGGAAAACCCTATATTTATACAATATTATACAAAATTTCCCAAAAATACCACATCACAGGCTGACCTCAAGGTTTAGAAAATAATATCCCACCAGAATTTTGAAATAATTTTGGTTTTTGAGCCAAGTGGGACTAAGCTTCCCTAGTGGCGACTTGGTCCCACTAGGGAAATTTAAGTGGGTGTCAGGAATTAAAGTGTATTAAATGATGTTTAATGGGATTATTCTCTAAAACACACTTAAGTAGGGCCTATAAGTGTATTAAGGGGTCATTTAAACATAAGAAAGGGTCAAATTATTGATGACAAGCCTAGAAAAGTGTGAAATTTTGTTACAAAAATTTACAACACTTTGAAATAAGGCTTGGTAAGTGATAAAAGAGGTTATTTAGGTGAATTATATTAAAAGGGTCCTAGAAAAGTGTGAAAATGTATTACAACACTTAAGTAAGGCACCACTTGAATTCTTTTAATTTTTCTAGGGCCCAAGACCTAATGTGAATGTGTTGACCACATTACAACATTAAATCAAGGCACAATTAGGCCAATGTCACAAGGAGGACCTAAACAAGACAAAAAAAGTAGAAGGGTTAGTTTTTTGGTGTCCACATTTAGTCCCCACTTTAGTGAGAGGATAAACTTGCTTCTAACTCTTACTAAATTAGACCCGCGCATAATCAAGAGGGGTTCCCATGAACTAATGCGAGCAAGATGGGACAACAACGATCAAGAGGGGTGATCAAGCCCCCATGATTAAGATCTCATAATGGAATAACATAAGCACAAAGAGAAAATACATGATGACAAGGCACAAGCACACAAAGCCAGAGATGAAAGAGAGAAAAAGGAAAGAAAGAATGAATGAATCAAATCAAGCTTTGACCATTTGTCCAACACAATGTGGATCAGATCTAGGTTGTTTGTCCGAAAAAAAAAATGCATACTCACTCTAAGGTGACAAAACTCATGGTTGTCTATCAGGTGAGAAGGCATAAAAGGTGAGAAAGATACACTAATTGCTGGTATGCACTCACACACACAAACGTGACTATGGGGAGAGTCATGCCTCAGAACGAGATTCCTACTCAACCATATCAATGTTATACCTCCTGATAACTTTAATAATGTGCCACAAAAGAAAATGGTATTTCAAGATTCACGAGACAAGCAAAACTTTGTATGCTTGGAGCTCATGAACAAACGTGATGGCACCATAGGCATGCAAGTTTTGTTATGCAAGGTGGCCATATGTAAAATGTAACATGCAAAGGAATGTTCAAAGGAATCTTGCTTAGTTTATGCGAGGTCTTTAGTTTAGGGTACATTGTATCTAATGTCTCCAAGAGAGGACCGATCAAAGAATAGAATATTCACAACTTAGGGGATGTAGTGTGTCGCATCAAGCCACTATGAAAAGCCTATAAAAGCATGAAATTTTATTACAACACTTTACAACACTTTGAAATAAGGCTTGGTTAGTGATAAAAAGAGGTTATTTAGGTGAATTATATTAAAAGGGTCCTCGAAAAGTGTGAAAATGTATTACAACACTTGAGTAAGGTACCGCTTGAATTCTTTTAATTTTGCCAGGGCCCAAGACCTAATGTGAATGTGTTGACCACATTACAACATTAAATCAAGGCACAACTAGGCCAAGGTCACAAGGAGGACCTAAACAAGGAAGAAAAAAGTAGAAGGGTTACTTTTTCTATTTCCACACTAACAATAAAGAAGATATGAGAGCTAACTTGAAAATCCCTATGCCAAGTCATATGTATTTGAGTAAAGCTACACCATGAAAAAGAGAAGAGATGGGTTTCCCCCAAAAATGAAACTCCAAACACATTAGGGATCCATGGATTTGGGGTCAGTACATTCTTTCTTTAATGTTTTTATAGAGCTCAGAACTGTCATCATTCCCTGAATACTCATAGAACTGGAAGAATGACACAAAGAGAGAAAAAATAAATAAAAAACCTTTCAGGTCAACATGGAAGAGACATGAGTGCCTTGAAACCTTGTGTCATTCAACACAAGGAAAATGAAAAAGAGAAAAGGAAAAGCTTAAAAGGTTTATGACATAGAGAAGAATGAAGGTACAAATATAGGAGTGTCATAAATAGAGAGATACATCAAAAAAAATAGTATGAGGGATAATATTACACACATATAATCACAAAATAAAAAGAAATAATGCAAAGGAATAGTAAGGCACATGCAATTCAATCTATGAGTAGGTCATCCACATCCCAATTGTTTTCATCATATATAGAAGGCAAACAACTAGCCAAAGGGATAATAGAAAGTTTCAAACTATGGCCATCGCCAGGTTCAACACTCTTCTTAGGAGAATTATCTTTTAAGTTCATGGAAGAAGAAAATAATGTATTCAATTTATTATGCACCTGTTCATCAATATTTGCAATCTCATCATCGTCATCCAAATTAATCACAATACGGGGCTGAATGATAATGTCCAAGGAAGGGTTTAGCTCTTGTTGCCATTGTGGATCATTTTGTTTCGACAATGGGGGAGACTCGTCATGCATTGCTTCAGTCAAGTTTGGATTTTTATTTTCTTTATTGTTTCCTTCATTTAACTTTTGAGCAAGAGCACGACATCTATACCTACACTTTCTAGCATTTATGTTTCTTTTAGTTTAGTTTTCAAGTTGTATTTGTGTAGGAGTGGGATGATCAACCATAGGTTTCTTTTCTTCCCAAGGGGAGGAACGGAAGGAACCATGGAAGAATGTTCAACCACTTTCTCTTTAACTTTGTAAACTTATTTTATTCTAGGAGGTGTGATGGGATTGTTTTCATTGTCTTTGTCTTGGATTGATCTTGGTTGTTTGGAATGTCTTCTAGTTCAATCATGGTTTCATCAAGGATGGTAGGCTTGGTGGTGGGTGGAGGCATGTTTTAGAGGGATAATTTTGCTATTCATTTTTCCTTAAAATTTTGGTAGGATTTAAAAAATAAATCCTCACGAGGTTTAATAGGTTCCATAGGCTCAGGCCATAAGAAGTATAAGGAAAAGTTTCCATGGGAAAAAAAAGGGTTAAAGCCACTATGATACACAATGAAAATTTCATTGTCAAAAGGAAACTTTAAGAATTTATGCACAATTGATGGGACCGCTCCCATGGAGCGTAGTCATGCGTGACCAAGCTCACATGGAGAATGAGACATCTAGTGTTTTTGGTCCTACTTTTAAATGTAAGGTGTTTGATCCCATTGTAGGGAAAGTGAAACCATTATGCATCTTAATCTATGCTTTTAGTTTGTCATAAATTTCTTGATAAAGCTCATGTAGAAGTAAGAATTCTTCGGTGATCACATTATCTCCATAGACAGGATCTATTAATATCCCATTAGTGGGCTTATCATTAATTTAGCCAGCTATGTAAAGAGGACCATCGAGTGCATGTTTAAGTATATCTTTAGAGGAGAGAGCAATGCCAAGAGGATTTTTAGTTCAACCCTTACAATGTTGAGTTTTGAACAATGCAACCAAACCATCGATAGGATTTTTTTCTAGTTGATCAATATCCATAGGACTTTGTTGAATTGTATCTATGTTCTCATCATTCATGTCAAGATTCATCACATCAGTCTTTATAGTTTCACTAGCTTTGACAAATGGAATTATATTATGTTTCGGTATTGGGGTTGGTAAAGATTTGCATGTTTTGGTTAGGAAGGGCAATGGATTTATTTCATTGATCATTAACATAGGTTCCAATGGAAAGCTAACCAGAATCAATGAGCTCTTGCACATGATCTGTTTAAGATGCTTGCAATGTTTCATATTTGTGTCCATTTTGTCAGTGATAATGGAAATAAGCATTTGATCTAAAGTTCAAAGGTAGAGGCTTATTAGGATTGAGTGTTTTTATTAGAGGAAAGGTAATCATTTTCTATTCTAAAATTTATGACAGTGTGCTATGAAGGGTATTGGGTAGGGGAGTGAAGTGTCTTTTTAGGTTCCCATAGTTAAAGGGTATCATTGCTTTTACGACAATTGCTTGGGTATTGGTATTTATTCTACTTTCTAAAAGGTTGGTAACTATTTTGGTTTGTGGGCTTGGACTTCTCAGTTCAGCTAGATGTGGATTTTATATCACGACTACTAACCAAGTTTTGATAATCATGGATGGCACTACATAGGTGCATGAAGGAGGGGAATTTCATCATGGTAAGCTTATTTTGTATCTTACTTTGAAAATTCTCTATAAAAATCTTCTGAATGTGAGGGTCAAGAACCTTTACACTGATTTGGGAACAAAGCAATTGATAGTGTGAAATAAATTTAGTAATATTTTCTTCTTCTTTTTGCTTACATCTCATCAAATCAGCCAAGTTCATCTTACGAGTCATATGCACTTGGAAATGATTTATAAATGCCTCAACAAGTTCATTGAATGAATGAATTGAGTTGTTTGGTAATGAAGAAAACCATTATAAGGCAGTATCCTTTAAGGACCTAGGGAAAAGTTTAACCAATATTTTGTCATCAAGAACAAAGTCACTATGTAAAGTCATGTAAGCAAAAACATGGTTAGAAGGATCTCCTTTCCCCCCATATTTCTTGAATATAGGAACCTTTACACCTTGTGGAATTAGTGTTCGCAATATATCCAAGGACAAGGGACTACTCTTGACATAATATGTAGGTGCGCCATTTTTATTTTGGTTGATAGTGAAACCTTGTTTTGAAGGGATGAAACGGTTTGGAAAAGTTGGTTTATGAGTGGGTCATTGCTTGTGTTGTGAGATGGAGGTGAAAATGGTGGAGGTATGTATTTCTTCGAATGAAAAGTGAATGGAATTCTTATAAGTGGTAAAGTTGTAGGGGATATGATGTGTGATGCCACAAAGGTAATACAGATGCTAGCGGAAATACCTAAGGGATCATGTTACTAGTTGGTTGCATTGTTGTTGTAACTTGAGTGCTGGTATAGAATAGAGGCAATTGATGTGGGAGGAGGAATTTGAATTCCTCCTTAGCTTGCGACATTGTTCATAGATAAAGGACAACTAGTGTTTGAGGTAAAGTGTATTCCAAAGATTTGAACTATGTTACACACAAGGTCAAGTCTGTATTCACTTTCAAGCATACAATGAATGTTATCTATGGTAGGGATATCATTGATTGAAATTTTCTAAGTACTTATTTGATTTTGTAGGTTTGCTAAGTCTTCATGAATTTAAATTATATGTTTTCTTGTAGAATACTAGCAACCATTGTTTCAACATGTGTCACACTACCTAAAGGTAAGGAATTGTTGAGGGTATGGTCCATACCTAGTGAACTAGTGTCGATACTAAGAGTGAAAGAGTTAGATAACCCAAGATCCATGACAATTGTACTATCGTGGGATGACATGAGTCTTGAACTTTGTCTCTCTATAGTATTAGCAATAGGAAACCAAGTAGAAATACTCATGTAATGGATACTAAAAGAAAGATGAATGAAAATGCAATATAAGCTAAATTCAATGAAATGAATATAACAGAAACTCTGTAAACTAAAACAAAAAGTTATCAATAGCAAAAAAAAGCATAGAAATAGAGTTTTAAATTCTAGAAAATGCAGTTCAAAAGCTACATTGGGAATAAATCACCTAGAGGGGCATATGAGTCCCAGTGTGGGTTTTCTTCAAAATATTTAGAAAATTTTAAGTGTTTTTTATGCTTTCTAGTTTGTATGATCTATAACCTAAGTGAAAATATAGATTTTAGATGATTTACAATGATGTAAGATGCAAAAATGCAAGCTATATGCACTTTCACTAATGAAAAATTTAGAAACCCTAGAATGCCAATTAACTAGTGCAAACCCTAATGCAAAGTTAATGGAAGCAAGATCTAGGATGATGATGTAGTCCAAATCAAAATTATGATGTTCTAAATGTAGGTTCACAAAAATGAAAGGTTGAATTTTGTTTCTTCTATACTTGGGAGATAGAATAACAATCTTCACACTCTCTCATTCAAGGAAAACCCTATAGATCTCAATCTAAGATATGCAAAAGAGAAAGAGATCTTGCAATAGGGATATCCTAGGCTCTGATTATAAACTAAAGAGGGATTCACCACCAAGCTAGGGCTTGGAAAGACAAATGAAATGAAAGATTTAATGCTTAACCCTAATATGATGCAAGACTTCACTAAATGACCTAAAAATGTATGTAAATCAAAATAAAAAGCTGAGAGATGAAAGATGTGTACCTGGAAATATGAAGAAGACTAGATGAAGGCATAAAATGTTAAAAAAATTGATTTTAAATCCTATTGGGACTTATACGCCAGTTTGGGTGATTTAGTCCCAGATTAGGGTTTCTAAGGATAAACTAAAGTCTGTCAAAGAGGTGTCTATAACTTCTAAAACTTACAAATTTTACCAAACTGGGACTCATACACCAGAAGTGGCATACTAGTCTAGTTAGTTTTTATCTAGAAATTCAAGATCTAATCTTGCTCTTCAATTTCTTCTCTATCCTTTACACCTGATTTCTAGATCTGAATCTTCAGTTTGCAACTTGAAAATGTTCTCCAATGATCTCTAATGCAAGGTGAAAACTTCGACAACTTTAAACACTTTGACAACTTTCTACACTTTGAAAAAATTCTCCAAACTTTCTCTTCAATATATCTTCAACCTAAATTTGCAAATCAGACACTAAAGAGAGGGAAAAATGTTGTTTTGTTAGTAGAAAGGGGTTTTCCTTAGTCAAACCCTATTTTGGTAATCAAACCTTGAAATGAAATGAAATAGGAAAAAGAGAATGATGAATGAACAAAATGTGATGTTGCAACTCACCAAACCCTACCATAAAGTGTTGCAAACATGTATGAAATGGCTCCAGTGGATGTAGATCTTAACTCTTGCTTGAATATGATAGATCACAACTTGATTATAAAAAAAATACAAAGGATCACTGCTGAAAAGAGGACTCACTATCAAAATAAAAAGGCTCACTTCCTACAAAAAGGAATCACTATCCAACAGAGAGGCTCACTACCTACAAATACAAAAGAGAAACAAAGATCCACCACTATAATTAAAGAACATTCACAAGATTACAGAAACCTTCAGCTCACTAACTACAACACACTAAAAATTTCTATCACAATGCACTCACACACACACTTCTGCTCTTATGATTTGTGACACACTTTCATCACTTTGCATCACACTATCATACAACTCTTCACAATTTGACTTGCTTTTATACCATCTCAACCTTAGAATCATTTATAAAGGTCAGCCACAAAATAACCCATTTCATAAATTCAAATTAGGCCGGCAACTCAAAATTCCCACAGTGGAAAGGAATAAGAGTGGACCAATAAAATATTTTTCTTGAAACCTCTACATGCTTCCTCAATTAAATTTTATTCTTCAAATGAAGTGTAAACACCAAGTAGGACAAACCTAATGAAAACACAAAAGAAAAATGATGCAAACTGGACACTAAAACTATTATTTTTAACTAAATCTTCACATTCGGGCACCTATAGCGGCTAAATTGTGAGGAATTTGAAGATGGTACAAACTAGAGTCTCATCAAATTTTTTCTGTAGATTCTAAAAATATTTTTTTCAAAATTTTTGGAATCAAATTGCACTTCTTTTCCATCTCCCATGAAAATTAATCATTTTCAGAAAACATTTTTAAAAAGTGACGCACAGATAACACATAACTTTTTTTTCCATGAAGGATAAAATTCTAATTCTTTCAAATTTAGATTTGTAACTCTGATATCTAGTGCTTCCACTTGGTTAGATAGTTTTTTATTGAATATTTTTCCTTTATCAAGTTTCAAAGTCAAACGAATTACAATTCAGCACAGCACCATATAACGCGTATCTTTTTTTGTATATGTCAAAAATTTAATTTTTTTGTTGGATCAAGGACTTCAACATCTGGTAACCTATTTTTTCAAATTTTTTTGATAATCTTCTATTTTTCCACATGTGAAGAACAAAGAAATTCATTTTCTGAAAAACCTATGTTTAATAAAACTTAAAAAACAAATACTAACAAAACCAAAACATATTAAAATTATATTCATTGGATAGCTTGTTCTGAGGAATACCATAATCATTTGAAATAAATTTTAAATGAATTCATTTGATCCCCCAAAATCTAAATCAAATGTGATTTTTTATCAGCATTTTGATAGGTGTAAAGGAGACGCATTTATAGGTATGGTTTAAAACTAGCGAGGTTCTATCCAAGGGGGTTTGATCTAAGGTGATTTGATCAAACCCTCTTCAATTGGAATCCTTAAAATGGAACTTTTTAAGGCTTAAATCATTATATTTTCTAAAAATATGTGATTTCAGCTAAAATTCATTCCTCTCAGGAATTGTAAACCACTATTATGACAACACCAAACACACTTCATTATTCATGAGACTTCATATCAGACTTCTTAAGATACGTCTGCAACAAGACAATATACTTCATACACTAAATACCTTTCACCGGATCATCTAAACTATGAAAACCTATATTGTAATATAGAAACATGACTTCCAGATTACCATTGAACTTCAAACTTCTTTGCTAGAGTATAGAAAAGACCTTCACAAAACATATCCCAGATCTGAGAGATTTGAAATGAAATAGTGGAGGACTGCAAAGAAAAAATATTTCTCCTAGTCCACAGAATACTATTTCTGCCAGTAGAACACACATACCAGTTGACACAACTTTCGCGTACAGTCTCACCATAAAGTAAAACTAAAAATATATCACCATCAGATCACCGTAATGAAAACATCAGAACTATATAGGCATAGGATCAACATAGGAGAAATGTGGAGCACATACCGAAGCATAATCTGAATACATTCATCACTCTGACTTCTCTTCTTTATTAATTTTCTTGAAATCACTTGGAAACTCATCAAAACAACACATTTGTAGCCATATAAGATAGCTCCTTGTACTCACAACATCTCAACAGCATCTCAACTATACATGTACAATTTGCAACATACTAAACAGTGTTGACATCAATGACAACATCAATGACAACACCACCCAACTAGCCCATACTTGCAAAAATCTACCCCTTTGTACTTGCAACAGGTTCTCACATTGGAAACCCTTCAGATGTCATTTATTAGCAGTCCAATGATGGACCATATCAATAGAGTGATGAAAGGAATTTTTTAACCTATCAACACATTCTCCATTGAGGAAACTATTATTTAAACAATGGAGTCTAGTAGAGTTATTTTCATTCTAGAATCTATCTCAAAGAATACAAGAAAAAAATTCCCCCTCAAAGAAACTTCAAATTTATCTAATGAGAACACTTTTCTAGGCTTTGGTTTTCAAAATATCAAACATCACAAGTGTTGCACTATTTTGTTATGAGTTAGTGGAGAGAGAGTCTCCTAGGATTAGAGATCCAACATGTGTTGAATGTACTCTTGAAATAATTGTGGATATGGGAGAGGGACCATGAGGGACCCCATGAGAAGCAACCACCATATGCATAGGAAATTTGGAATTTAAAGAGGGAAAAATATTTCCTTTTGATCATCTATGCAAGAAATTTGGTTATGTTTGGCTCTTTATTTCTATTTACTAATAATATTATGAGATGTATGCTTCCCTAAGACTCTTGTACAATGCATATTGTTTCTTGATGTAAAACTAACAATGGTATAAGTTGGCCTAAAATAAAAAAAATAATGGTATAAATTCTTAATCTTATGTTTATAGAAAATATTAATATATATCCAAATGACTTTCTTGCAAATGGTAGATTCACCCTCCCTCACTTGCTCCCTTATTCTTTAATTTATCTCTTATATTATTTTTCCCCTTTAATATTTGAATATTCTTTTTAAGCTAGTTAGAGTAGGACTAGACTAGTTATATCCCCTTATTTGAAAATTTATTGATGTTGTAGAATCTTCTATCCTATAAATTCAAAACATGTCCCTTACTAAAATATCACTCATTTTCCACTATGTTATATATGCATGACTAAGATCTAGCAACCCACGAACTTTGGGGAGATCATCAAATCTCCTTTCAAGAAAGAAGTCAATTCCTTGACTCTTAACTATTGCTTGTGTAGTTTCCTAACAAAAACTATTGATTCTTATGATAGTTATGTTTGATGATGTCAAATCATGTGAACAACAACATTTATCACATTAAAATACTATTTTTTTAGGAATTTGGAGGCTCCTTGAGAAATAACTTAGAAATTTTCATCTTTTAAAATATATATTTTAACATTTAATGTTTATGATTCTATGATAAGGCTTATCTCACACAACCCAAATTTCACATAAGAAAATATGAATATTCATTTTTTGAACTAAGCGCAAATTACATTAGAGGTATGGGGGAAAAAATAGAGGATCGAATTTGAACTAGGTTGCAATACATTACAACTTCATTCCCTAGTTTTGGGATTCTTATGCCTCTCTCTATAACTTTCAATCTAACTATCCTTTCTATGTTCTCACATCCCCATGATTTACAACTTTCCCTCCTTTTTGATTACTTCTAAAATTGATAAAATAAAGGGTTACAAATGACTTTTTGGCACATCCTAGCATATTTTGGCAATTTTAAATCCTAACCACAACAATAGGTCAACTTTTGGGAAGCATGACTTTTGATTTGAGCACAAAATTGAGCTCATTTTTAATTAAAAATCTTGGAGTGCTCTATGTGGTGCTTGTCCTAGGTCAAGATTGGTCAAACAAAAGCCTCATTTGATCATCTTAAACTGTAAAATTCAAGTTTAATACTTTTTATAGGATTTTTGGACCTTGAAACTTTAATTTATCACTATCTACAAACTAATCTTTAGCTATTATTTTAACCACAGATTGATTTTATAATTTTGGAGCTCTGGATATATTTTTTCATATCCATATGTGCTCAAATGCAAACATATAAAAAATAAAGCCCCCACTAAATTTAGCCCTTTCAAATTTCCAGGTTCTAAATCACTTTCAAGAATTTTTGAAGGAAATAAGCTTCATGGATATTCACCAAACTAAATAGAATTTAAAATAAAAAGATTTTTTTTAAGTGAAAGATTGCTCTTACACCTATGGATGCTCCTACATCATTGTACTATTTGCTTACAATTGGAAGCTTAAATTATTGGATTTAAGTAACATTTAAAGATTAATTGATTATTGATATTCAAATAGAGATACTTGTTTATCCTAGTTTAAACAATAACTAAGGAGCCTTTATCATGTTAATACCATTTAAATTGTTATTTATAATAATTAAACAATAATTCAACAACAATATTGAAATTATAAAATCAAAAAGTAAATAATTTAATAACCAAAACACAAAAGAAAAGTTTTTATCATCTAGACAACTCTTTTATGTTCAAAACCATCAATATTTCAAACATTTATTTTTTTCTAATATGTTATGCTTAAAATATATATTTTATTCCAATCATTATCAATTATATAAACATTTTAAAATCAATTATTCAAATTATAGATATAATAAAAGTTAATTCTGATGTGACATTTACTATATCCAATTTCTAATTAATATTTGAAATTCTGAAGTTTAACAGCTAACATCAACTACATTTAACATAAATATATATATATATATATATATATATATATATATATATATATAAATAGTAAAATATTTAAATAACATTAGAGGAAAGATGTAATCTATTAGGTTACAATCTCGGCTTCATCATTGTTGGACAGTTTTCAGCCAACAACTATCGGAAGTCATGATTATTAGACAGTGTCCGGAATAATTTAGCAACCACTGACCCTGAGTTTCATCTAACAAGATAAAGGGACACTGTCCGGAAAAGGCCCCAGCAATAGAATATATTTGTTTCGCTTTATGTGACCAATAATATCTGAAACTTTTATAGATATAAATGGAATTCTTAAGGAATATAACCAGAACATTCTTTTTTACCATATTTGTTCTGAATACCTCCATTAAATTCACCGCCACAGAAAATTAAATTTACCTCAAGAAAAATTCATCACTAGTAATTCACTGCCATGAATTTTCTTTGAGGTGAATTTGTCATGACGGTGAATTGAATTTTCTAATGATAAAAAGACCCTTAAATATATATATATAATTTTATTAACCTTTCACCTTTATGATCCATTGTCCATCCATTTTTATCTCCCGTTTGCCAGCTGTAAAGGAAACTAACATTTTCCATGCTCCAATTTAGATAATGTGAAGAACAACACACCTAATCAACTGTTCGATTCTGATAGCTCATCTGTGTGAGGCAAGCGTTTCCGATATATATATATATATATATATTATATATGCCTGCTTCAATAAACAAGTTTAGATAGTATTCAGATCTGCCAGCTTTACTGTTGAAAAGTATATAAACTTCTGGCCAAACAGATAGAACAGAGAGCTTTAGACATGTCTCAAGTTGTTTATCCCTGCGCGGCCTGCAAGATTCAACGAAGAAAATGTGGAGATAAATGCCTACTTGCTCCCTACTTCCCACCGAACGATGCTCACAAGTTTTTAGTAGTACACGAAATATTTGGGGCAAGCAACATAGTCAGATTCCTTAAGGTAAAGGTTTTTTTAATAGACTGTCACTATTTTTTTTAGATTTAACATATATTTTACGCTAGGAGAAAATTACTAATTTGTCTGGTGCTCTCTTTATTTTATTTTTATGTTTTAAAATATACTATGATCTGTTAGCCGGTTTGCTGTCTGTTTCCTGACTCTGGCCAAAGAGCTTTGATGAAGTTTCTGTTCTGTTGCATCTTTTGTGTTTGGGTGCAACGTCCTGTCAATAATGCTTACATAATCAAAAACATATATTTGAAAATTTTGCTCTTTGTTGATATGTAATTGCAGGATATTCCTGTTGAGAAGAGAGCGGATGCTGTAAGCAGCATGGTATATGAAGCAAATGCAAGAGTGCAAGATCCAGTCTACGGCTGCGCTGGTGCAGTTTATAGACTACAGAAGGAAGTATTACACCTGCAAGCAGAACTCGCGATCACACGATCACAGCTCCTCAATACACAGGCTAATCTAGTGTCTCGTGCGACTGGATTTTGTAATGGTGGTGAAGCAGGAAGTTCAGTAGTGTCGTCCATAAAATAGTACAACGTATGGATGACATAATTGTTGTGCAAGATGATCAGGAGCTATTTGGATTGGAAGACATAACCTGCACCTTTTAAGAGGAAGAGCTTATGATTTCACCAATCTTTAATAGTGGTAAATAGTCGACGAAATTCAGAGTACCTGAATCAGAAATTATATATGTATTATAAAAATTCAGTTTTTCATATTTCTTCAGAATATTTCAGACATGCTTGAAATATTAGTTATTCGATACATTGATCTTGTTGACCATTTTATTTTTAGTTGGTTATGATGAACACGTGTCGAGTTGTTTGAGGTGCTTAAAGCATGCTTCGTTTGAATTTAAAGTCTTTAAAAAATGGTTATATTCATGACAAGTCAAAGTCATTTTTTTTAATATATGATCATTCATCTTAATGGTTTCAAGGAGATCTTTGACATAGATTCAAACACATTTAAAGTTGTCATCTGGTTCACTCTTATCAACGAAAAAACTTCAAAGTGCTATCAACAATAAATAAATATTCTTCATCTAAATAAAAAAAGGTAGATGGGATGTTTCACCCATGAAAGGATTGCATTGGTTATATTTTTAACTTGGTTATATTTTTAACTAGATTAAAGTACATGGATTAGTGATTCAAATAAAATATTATTTCTACTCTTACTTTTAAAAATTAGATTTTTGTCACGAATCAAAAAAAAAAGAAAGATTTTTGTCCTTTTTTATTTCAAAGAAAGAAACAAAGAATCCTCCATAAAGTAAAATGCTCATTTCTCCCTTCAAAATGGGTTCTTAATGGAGATTATAAACTTTCAAACTAAGAATTTCTTAGAAAATAAAGAAAATATCACTTTTTCTTTGAAGATAATGGATAAAAATTTGTGTGCATACAATTTTTAAAAAAAAATACAAAACAAGATTGAAGGTTTAAATTATGGTTTGATTAGTAGTTACTATAACTAAAACATCAAAATTATGAACTTAAATTTAAAGACAAACTTATTTTTTTAAATAATTCAAGGAAAAATAAACAAGACCTCAAACCCAATAACTATTGGGTCTACAAAAGTAGTATTCACCAATAACTAGCCACATCTAAGCAAGGAGATAGCTTAGAACCATAGCGTGTTTACCTTTCCTATTTTCTCTCTACTTACAATTCTTTCTATTACCCTTTCACATTAAAAAAGTAAAAGTATTTCAAGAAGTCCAATACAATGTCATTGCAAATAAGTTCATGTAGTCATTTATTTTACTAATGTAAAGCCTTTGATTCTAATGCAAGAGTTTTGTTTAGGTTGTGCATTGTGTGTGTATGCGTGAGAGAGAGAGAGAGAGAGAGAGAGAGAGAGAGAGAGAGAGAGAGAGAGAGAGAGAGAGAGGTGTGTGTGTATGAGAGAGAGGTTTTTACTATATGAAACTTTTGCAAAAGGTATTTTTTTTCCATTAATAGCTTTATTATTATTATTATTTATGTTGCTAGAAGTATCTTTGCGACCCAACCTTGCGGCTCAACCAGCCTAATCTTGGTCTTACTTTTTGTCAAGTTGGGTTCTAGGAGGGGTGAGTTGAGGCGAGACAAATCCTCTAGGGATGCACACAATCACCCACAAACCACATACCCATTGATACTTCTTTTTTTAAATGAACACATCTAATTATATATAGAAATATATATCCTTAATATTTTAAATTTTATTTCTTGATTACATTGATTGAATTTTATAACTATTACCATTAAAATGTTATTTATTTAATTTATTTCATCAAACAAATGAAATGAGTACAAATAAATAGCTAAAATTACTATTTTATCAACTATAAATCCAAAAAGAGATAACTAAAACTATATTTACCTTTTCAAGAGACTAAAGGTAAACCTAATCATATCTAAACAATTCTTTGAGAAATGTTTCCAATCTTCAAAGACATTAAAAACTATTTTAATTTACATTTTAGACAAACTTATTAGATATATATTAGTCATAGAATAAAATTACTCCTAAATGAAGAACCTATTCATTTCAATATGTCCATGATAGTCAACATAGTTTGAATCAGGGTGAATCCACAATAGTGGTTAACAATTGAAGTGAGGAAGGAAAAATCACAAAAAATGAATGCATGGAAAAAAACTTGATTCTAGGGGTTTGTACGAACCTATTGGTTTGACTGAACCAATTAGGGGTTCGGTAGAACCTAGGTTCGGTTGAACCCTCTTAAAACTTTCCCACCAAAAAAACCATCAAAACCCCTTATAGAAGGGGGTTTCGAATGAACTAGGGTTCGAATGAACCCTAGTTCAAGTGAACCCCTAGTGGTTCGCTCGAACCCCTAGGGGTTCATTCAAACCCCCTTTATTCCTCATCCCCCCTGAGACATAAAAAGAAACTTGAATTTTGGCACTTCGGAGCTCAATTTGAGGATGAAAATGGAGGAATATTCACAAACCCAACTGGAATCAGCTAGTCCTCAGAACGAGCTATCCAATGAATATAATTTTAATATGTTTTGGTTTTATTATGTATTTGATATTTTAGTTTTATTAAACATAGGTTTTTCATCGAAAATGAAGGTTTTTGTTCGCACATGTCAAAAAATAGCAGATTAATAAAAAAAATTAAAAATATAAGTGCACCAGATATTGAAGTCCTTGATCCAATAGAAAAAAATTGAATTTCGATATATACAAAAAAAGTTATGCCTTATACGGTCACGCTATGTCCTGAATTGTAATTGGTTTGACTTTGAAACTTGATTAAAGAAAAAATATTCAATAAAAGACTATCTAACCAAGTGGAAGCACTAGATATCAAAGTTACGAATCTAAATTCGAAAGAATTAGAATTTTATCCTTCATGGAAAAAAATTTATGCGTTATATGGTGTGCGTCACTTTTTAAAAATGTTGTTTTTTGAAAAAAACGAGCTTTCGTGGGAGATGGAAAAAAAAGTCGAATTTGATTCCAAGAATTTTGAAAAAAATATTTTTAGAATCTGCAAAAAAAATGTAACGAGACTCTAGTTTGCATCATCTTCAGATTCTTCACGGTTTAGCCTCTATAGGTGCTCAAATGTGAAGATTTAGTTTTAAAAAATAATCTCAGTGTCCAGTTTGGCCAAAAATTGTAAACCACTATTGTGAGATCACCCATCATCAATTTTGATTAGTGCAAAAAATATATAATAATTATTTATGATGAATTTTCAAGTGAGATTGTTCTTTTAATGAAACCATTTGGCATCCAAATTGTCTAAATTTAACAATTTTATCAATCAAATCAAGTTAAACCATTGCTAATTTGTTTATGAGGCTTTAGACACACTAAAATATGCATTTGGAATGAGGATTTTCTTACAATTTTGAAGAAATGTTGTGATCAACCAACATATTAAAAAGTGATTTCATAGTAATATTAAACTAATTAACTCTCTCTCTATATATATAGTTACCACCTAACACCCACAAAAGATCCAATAAAATAATTATATAAAATCATCTATGCAACCTAGTAAAATAAGATTAAAAAAATGCAATCATATATAATATTTAAAAAAATAAGATTTAGAAATAAAATAATTTATAGAACTCAATAAAATAACATTTACAAATCCAATCATATGTTAAGACCCAATAAAATATTTTGAAATAAAATATTTTGAAATTGAATCACCTTGAAAGAATAAATGTAACTTTACATAATGTCGAGTTCCTAATATAGACCCAATATCCCATCATGTGTAAGACCAAATAAAATATTTAGAAATTGAATCACCTTGAAAGGATAAATATAACTTTAACTAATGTCGAGCTCCTAAGGTAGACCAGAATGATTGGACAGTCTACAACCATCCACCATTAATGCTGAACTCCTCCTCCATTGCAGTTTGTGCCTTTTCACCGAACCAGAAAAGGGACACTCTCAAGAAAAGTTCTTATTGGGAGGATTTAATTTTTTATTAAAATAAGTGGTGGTGGATGTGATTATATTTGGATTTATTTGTTTATAGATTTTATTTTATAATTTTCAGGGTTAACCATTTTAAATTTTGATTGCTCTTTTTTTTTTAATTTTAAATTTTAAATTTTGATTGTTATTAATTTGTATATCAAATTTTTAAAATGATTTTTATAATTTTATATTTAAGTACAAATTAATATGAAAGAGGAATTTACAAGATTAAAGAATCACTATTATTTATTTTTCATTTTTTTTTGTATAAACAAATACAATAATGAAACTTCATTCTAACAAGTTTTTTTTAGGGTTTTTCATTATTATGAAAAACAATCACATTCTAAAAAATATATAAAGAAAATTAAAACTTTAATTCTTATATAGTCAACTTGAGATCAACACAATATTTAGTGTATTCAAATTCGAAAGATAAAAATTATATAATTTTAATAAATAATTAAAATTATAAATATATTTTCATCTAAAATCACATGGTACAAAAAATTAGTGTATCATAAATATTTATAAACTTGCATAATCTTATATTAATATTCAAGCAACACCAAACAAACACATTAATCAATCAAAATACATAAAAAATAAAATCTCCAATATCTATTTTTATTTATGTTCAAATTTTAAATAATTATATATATTTATCTAAACCTATTTTCTATGAATTAATATATTATTTATTAAAAAACAAAGTGTTGGATTTTATAAACATTAGGATTTACTTTATTTTCCCTACAATAAATAACACACCTATTTTTCTTTGTATAGACTTAGATAGTAACTTTTTATATACAACTATGATTCGAAACTTATATAAAATTAGTGTATCATAAATATTTATAAACTTGTATAATCTCATATTAATATTCAATAAACACTAAAAAAAAAAACTTCAATATCTATTTTTATTTTTATTTAATTTAAATAACTATATATATATATATATATATATATAAACCTATTTTTGCTATGAATTGAAATATTATTTATTAAAAACCAAAGTGTAGGATTTTATAAATATTAGGATTTACTTTATTTTCCCTACAATAAATAACACACCTAATTTTCTTCGTATAGACTTAGATAGTAACTTATTATATACAACTATGATTTCATAGCTTTATTATTGAAACTTATATAAAATTTCACTTTGTTGCTCAATTTAGATTGAACAAAAGGCATGTGAGATGTATCAAATTATTTATTTGTGTTGCTTGGAAGATTCAATGAATAAAATGTAGACATAAATGTGTTCTTGTTCCCTATTTCCCACCAAAGTATGTCCTAATTCTTAAGGTATATATAAATTTATTTTTAAAGATGTGAATTAATAGACCACCATTAATAATTTTTTTGTATTAGTAATAGTATAATAACAGTCTTACATTTTCACAACATACAGTCCTTGGACCGTCTTCTATTTTCACAGCATACCTCCCTTGGACTGTCTTACATTTTCACAGTGTATTGATACTGAACACAATCAAGAAAAATAAGCTATTAAAGTTTATACATGTAACAAACATCAACTGTTGCCAAACACGGTTGCCAAAAGGAAGATAGCTTGGAACAATTGAGTGGATTTATCTGTTGCTTCCTATTGAGTGGGTCTATCTGCACCGTCAATCATTTGGTGTCCTGCTTCATGTGGCCTTCTGTGTCCTCCTACCCCTGTGTCATTATTGTTAACTTCCCTCTGGAACTTGTTAAGTTCCCTTATGAATGCATCTGCTTCTTCCTGATTGCAGTGGTGTGTGTGCCCACACCTCACCTCCTCCCTATTAATTATCACTGAGTCTTAAGGAATGTGAGTCTTTGGGAAGACTTAGTAAGCAACCTCATAGTTCCCTTAAATTTGTCCTCGTTCCTAGATTTCCGGATATGCCAAAGCATTTTTGTGGATAAACAATCCCAGAATAGTTTATAATCATTTTTAAACTTCAATTCATTAAAAATCACTTTTTAACAAATAAGCCTATCCTCTTGGCCCCAAATGTTAAGATCATTACAAAATATTTTCCAAATTTCGTTTGCATACATCCAGTTAAAATGAATATGCTGAATAGATTCAGGAGTCCTACAGATGTTACAAATATCTACATCATTAGTATTAGTTTTATAAGGAATTTTATGAAGAATAATTAGTAGAGAGAGATACATTCCAACAATCATTAAGATGATCAATAATAGAAAAATTATTAGTAAGAGCTTTATAAGCAATTTTAGCTTTAATATTAGGAAGTGTAGAGCCATCCTTCCATAAGAGGTCATTAGAAAGGTCAATCTCCTTACATTGTTGGAGACTTGTGGGACCCTTTACAAGCTTCAAGAATGGTATTATAGGTCCTCAACCTCAACTTAGGTAGGGAGAATTTGAAAACTAGGGTATTCCAACTTTTAACTTGGCCTTTATGTAGGATATCATTGAAGGTAGAGATGTCTTTTTTAGCCCAATTCTTGGTAAAGCATCCTTGGAGTAGGGTGAGGGGCTTAGATTTGTGCCCCAGGTTCCACTAAATGGAGTTGAATGTTTGATAATGGTCACTGTTACTTAATGAAATATTTCCATTATTTAACATTGCATTATGCTTGATAGATTCCCATGCCTTCCATAAACTCTTGAACACCAGGGAACCCGTGGGAACCATAGGTTGTTTGCTAATGAAAATATCACTAATAGGGAGCAATTTCCAAGATTTAGCTTGTCTTGAGGTAGAGAGTTGAATGTTGTTCCTTATTAGAACCTTCCAAGGTTCATTTCTCACCAGGGCCTTAACAATACACTTTACTATTAGGGCCATCCCTTGGAAGTCTTAAGTCATTTAGTCCAATTCCCCCTTAAAACTTATCAAGGAAACACCATGCTTATTTAACTAAGTGTTTTTCGTCCTGCCTCTCCCATCTAACCATAATTTTATTTATTCTTTTCTAAATTTTGTTGACTTGATAACTGTTGAAAAAGCACATGAAGCAAAGTAGATACTATAGGAAGAGAATTTTTTTTGACAAACTTGAATATTTCCAGCCATGGATAGGTATTGTTTGTTCCACCCTTCAATTTTATTTTCTATTTTGGTCTTGATCCATAGCCACATTTATTTCAGGCTAGGG
>VDFB02047230.1:619489460-619642570 GCA_007258455.2 Sequoia sempervirens
GAGAGCAATGCCAAGAGGATTTTTAGTTCAACCCTTACAATGTTGAGTTTTGAACAATGCAACCAAACCATCGATAGGATTTTTTTCTAGTTGATCAATATCCATAGGACTTTGTTGAATTGTATCTATGTTCTCATCATTCATGTCAAGATTCATCACATCAGTCTTTATAGTTTCACTAGCTTTGACAAATGGAATTATATTATGTTTCGGTATTGGGGTTGGTAAAGATTTGCATGTTTTGGTTAGGAAGGGCAATGGATTTATTTCATTGATCATTAACATAGGTTCCAATGGAAAGCTAACCAGAATCAATGAGCTCTTGCACATGATCTGTTTAAGATGCTTGCAATGTTTCATATTTGTGTCCATTTTGTCAGTGATAATGGAAATAAGCATTTGATCTAAAGTTCAAAGGTAGAGGCTTATTAGGATTGAGTGTTTTTATTAGAGGAAAGGTAATCATTTTCTATTCTAAAATTTATGACAGTGTGCTATGAAGGGTATTGGGTAGGGGAGTGAAGTGTCTTTTTAGGTTCCCATAGTTAAAGGGTATCATTGCTTTTACGACAATTGCTTGGGTATTGGTATTTATTCTACTTTCTAAAAGGTTGGTAACTATTTTGGTTTGTGGGCTTGGACTTCTCAGTTCAGCTAGATGTGGATTTTATATCACGACTACTAACCAAGTTTTGATAATCATGGATGGCACTACATAGGTGCATGAAGGAGGGGAATTTCATCATGGTAAGCTTATTTTGTATCTTACTTTGAAAATTCTCTATAAAAATCTTCTGAATGTGAGGGTCAAGAACCTTTACACTGATTTGGGAACAAAGCAATTGATAGTGTGAAATAAATTTAGTAATATTTTCTTCTTCTTTTTGCTTACATCTCATCAAATCAGCCAAGTTCATCTTACGAGTCATATGCACTTGGAAATGATTTATAAATGCCTCAACAAGTTCATTGAATGAATGAATTGAGTTGTTTGGTAATGAAGAAAACCATTATAAGGCAGTATCCTTTAAGGACCTAGGGAAAAGTTTAACCAATATTTTGTCATCAAGAACAAAGTCACTATGTAAAGTCATGTAAGCAAAAACATGGTTAGAAGGATCTCCTTTCCCCCCATATTTCTTGAATATAGGAACCTTTACACCTTGTGGAATTAGTGTTCGCAATATATCCAAGGACAAGGGACTACTCTTGACATAATATGTAGGTGCGCCATTTTTATTTTGGTTGATAGTGAAACCTTGTTTTGAAGGGATGAAACGGTTTGGAAAAGTTGGTTTATGAGTGGGTCATTGCTTGTGTTGTGAGATGGAGGTGAAAATGGTGGAGGTATGTATTTCTTCGAATGAAAAGTGAATGGAATTCTTATAAGTGGTAAAGTTGTAGGGGATATGATGTGTGATGCCACAAAGGTAATACAGATGCTAGCGGAAATACCTAAGGGATCATGTTACTAGTTGGTTGCATTGTTGTTGTAACTTGAGTGCTGGTATAGAATAGAGGCAATTGATGTGGGAGGAGGAATTTGAATTCCTCCTTAGCTTGCGACATTGTTCATAGATAAAGGACAACTAGTGTTTGAGGTAAAGTGTATTCCAAAGATTTGAACTATGTTACACACAAGGTCAAGTCTGTATTCACTTTCAAGCATACAATGAATGTTATCTATGGTAGGGATATCATTGATTGAAATTTTCTAAGTACTTATTTGATTTTGTAGGTTTGCTAAGTCTTCATGAATTTAAATTATATGTTTTCTTGTAGAATACTAGCAACCATTGTTTCAACATGTGTCACACTACCTAAAGGTAAGGAATTGTTGAGGGTATGGTCCATACCTAGTGAACTAGTGTCGATACTAAGAGTGAAAGAGTTAGATAACCCAAGATCCATGACAATTGTACTATCGTGGGATGACATGAGTCTTGAACTTTGTCTCTCTATAGTATTAGCAATAGGAAACCAAGTAGAAATACTCATGTAATGGATACTAAAAGAAAGATGAATGAAAATGCAATATAAGCTAAATTCAATGAAATGAATATAACAGAAACTCTGTAAACTAAAACAAAAAGTTATCAATAGCAAAAAAAAGCATAGAAATAGAGTTTTAAATTCTAGAAAATGCAGTTCAAAAGCTACATTGGGAATAAATCACCTAGAGGGGCATATGAGTCCCAGTGTGGGTTTTCTTCAAAATATTTAGAAAATTTTAAGTGTTTTTTATGCTTTCTAGTTTGTATGATTTGTAACCTAAGTGAAAATGTAGATTTTAGATGATTTTCAATGATGTAAGATGCAAAAATGCAAGCTATATGCACTTTCACTAATGAAAAAATTAGAAACCCTAGAATACCAATTAACTAGTGCAAACCCTAATGCAAAGTTAATGGAAGCAATATCTAGGATGATGATGTAGTCCAAATCAAAATTATGATGTTCTCAATGAATTCACAAAAATGAAAGGTTGAATTTTGTTTCTTCTATACTTGGGAGATAGAATAACAATCTTCACACTCTCTCATTCAAGGAAAACCCTATAGATCTCAATCTAAGATATGCAAAGGAGAAAGAGATCTTGCAATAGGGATATCCTAGGCTTTGATTATAAACTAAAGAGGGATCCACCACCAAGCTAGGGCTTGGAAAGAAAAATGAAATGAAAGATTTAATGCTTAACCCTAATATGATGCAAGACTTCACTAAATGACCTAAAAATGTATGTAAATCAAAATAAAAAGCTGAGAGATGAAAGATGTGTACCTGGAAATATGAAGAAGACTAGATGAAGGCATAAAATGTTAAAAAAATTGATTTTAAATCCTGTTGGGACTTATACACTAGTTTGGGTGATTTAGTCCCAGATTAGGGTTTCTAAGGATAAACTAAAGTTTGTCAAAGAGGTGTCTATAACTTCTAAAACTTACAAATTTTACCAAACTGGGACTCATACACCAGAAGTGGCGTACCAGTCTAGTTAGTGTTTTTCTAGAAATTCAAGATCTGATCATGTTCTTCAATTTCTTCTCTATCCTTTCCACCTGATTTCTAGATCTGAATCTTCAGTTTGCAACCTGCAAATGTTCTCCAATGATCTCTAATGCAAGGTGAAAACTTTGACAACTTGAAACACTTTGACAACTTTCTACACTTTGAAAAAAATCTCCAAACTTGCTCTTCAATATATCTTCAACCTAAATTTGCAAATCAGACACTAAAGAGAGGGAAAAATGTTGTTTTGTTAGTAGAAAGGGGTTTTCCTTGGTCAAACCCTATTTTGGTAATCAAACCTTGAAATGAAATGAAATAGGAAAAAGAGAATGATGAATGAACAAAATGTGATGTTGCAACTCACCAAACCCTAACCATAAAGTGTTGCAAACATGTATGAAATGGCTCTAGTGGATGTAGATCTTAACTCTTGTTTGAATACGATAGATCGCAACTTGATTATAAAAAAAATACAAAGGATCACTACCGAAAAGAGGACTCACTATCCAAATAGAAAGGCTCACTTCCTACAAAAAGGAATCACTATCCAACAGAGAGGCTCACTACCTACAAATACAAAAGAGAAACAAAGATCCACCATTGTAATTAAAGCACATTCACAAGATTACAGAAACCTTCATCTCACTAACTACAACACACTGAAAATTGCTATCACAATGTACTCACACACACACTTTTGCTCTTATGATTTGTGACACACTTTCATCACTTTGCATCACACTATCATACAACTCTTCACAATTTGACTTGCTTTTATACCATCTCAATCTTAGAATCATTTACCAAGGTCAGCCACAAAATAACCCATTTCATAAATTCAAATTAGGTCGGCAACTCAAAATTCCCGCAGTGGAAAGGAATAAGAGTGGACCAATAAAATAATTTTCTTGAAACTTCTACATGCTTCCTCAATTAAATTTTATTCTTCAAATGAAGTGTAAACACCAAGTAGGACAGACCTAATGAAAACACAAAAGAAAAATGATGCACACGCTTCCTAGCATGAAGATGACATGCAGAAACCTCAACACACTTCATTATTCATAAGACTTCATCTCAAACTTCTTTAGATACATCCGCAGCAAAATAATATACTTCATACACTGAATACCTTTCACCATATCATCTGAACTATGAAAAACCTATATTGAATGCATGGGATAGGGTTGGATGGAACACTCACTCTTCCATGCTCTGGGTCCTTGCTCCCAAGAACTCCTAGGTGACTCCACCTTCTCTACCTATAGGCCCTAATGCTTGTTAGGAACCCTTGGTCCTTCTATCCAACCCTCCTGTCAACTACATTCACTTAACCAAGTCAATCTTGGTGCTTTCTCCTCCATTCTTTCCTTAGCCCTTAATCTTCTTAAAGGCTAACTAGCTCTCCAAACCTCACTAACTTGTTCCAGGGGCATGTGGTGTCTTCTATGGCTTCAAAACCATCCTCCATGGTTCTTGATCAGTCACAAGCCTTCAAATCTCCTATCACTAATCCCATGCTCTAGGTCACTCCTAGGAAAACCCCCTTGGTGTTACTTCCACCTCTTAACCTATAGGTCCCAGTTTGTTAGGCACCCCCGGGTTCTCTGGCCAACCCTACTATCATCTCAGATACACCTAACTGTTAATCTTTGTGCTTTCTCCTCCATTCTTTCCTGAAATTCTAATATTCTTAAAGGCTTAAACCACTTCCAAACACTACTTCCCGGGGAACAAGAAATAGGAAAGAAAAATAGAAAAAGCACTCTAAACTGCCATTGTTTCTACAATCTTCTAAATGCCATGTCCCATGCTCGTCACTCCTAAGTAAACCCCTTTGGTGTTACTCTCCACCTTCTTAACCTATAGGTCCTAAAGCTTTTTAGGCACCCCTGGTTCTCCTGGCCAACCCTACTATCATCTGCATACACCTAACCAAGTCAATCTTGGTGCTTACTCCTCTATTCTCTCCTTGGCCCTTAATCTTCCTAAAGGCCAACTAACTCTCCAAACCTTACCAACTTGTTGCAGGGGCATGTGGTGTCTTCTATAGCTTCAAAACCATCCCTCCATGGTTCTTGATCAGTCACAAGCCTTCAAATCTCCTTCGCTTCCCTCAAACCCTAGTCTAGGGTTTAAGATGGGCTAGTAGCCCTTGAGCCCCAATTAGGCCTCTTAGCCCAGAAATTAGGCTATAACTCCAATCCTACTGAGGTTCATCACAAACTTCTTTTTGAGACCCTGGTTCAATTGCCAACCTCTCAAGGAATTTTGGGGGTTTGGGCCTTCACAGGCTGTACACAGGCTCAACCCTATTTTTGTGGGAATTAGGGCTTTTTAGGCCTTTTCTTGGACAGTCAGTGATCTGTCTGCCTCCTTCAACCACCAAATGATTTGGTGAGGAATCTGCCTTCCTGCTAGACCTTTTCCAAGACCCCTGCATCCACTACACACCTTGGGTTGCAAATGAATTGATACCCCTGCAACCTTTGTGTTTTGCACTTCTTGACTGTCCTAGCCGGGCACTGTCAAGCTCGCCTAGGAACAGTCTTTTGCCAGCATTTTCTGACTGCTAATGACTCCTACCCCTACTTTATGTACAAGCATGGAGTTAAGCCACATTTCCAACAAGGTCGTACTTCAGGTACAGTGGAAATGTAAACTACAACTCCATTTTCACAGTTTACCAATCAAGACTGCAAATTGAAAGAAGAACAAGGAATTTACAAGAATGCTTGGAAACGAGAAACCAACAATCTACTATAACCAACAATGCTTAAAGACAAATTGACCACATTCTCAACTACTTTAAATGCCTTGATCAATTCATTTACTACTGCTTCAGGAACAAGAACAGAACAAAAACAGAAAAAGCACTCTAAACTGTCATTGTTTTCACAATCTTCAAACTTATTACAAATCCAATGTTTTTCCAACCCTCATTCCAGTTCGAGGGCTACCTTATAAAGGCTTCCAAGGTAGTTTATTTTCCCTTTGGTCAGACCTAACCACCTCAAAAGGCCAAAATTGCATAAATGCAACATTTTGGGCTTATTCCTAGCTCCTAGAGAAACCTAAAGGAACACAAGTTGAGTAAACTCATCCAATCTACCAAGAACTACTGAACCAAATTCCTTCTAACATGTCCTAACATCTTAAACACAAAACAAGATGGTCAACATGACCTTGAAGTATAAAAACTCAAAATTGCTTCCTAGGCTTCCAAAATTGCCTAGTGTTTTCCAATACTCTCTAGGTGCTCGCACCAAGGAATATAGAAACATGACTTCCAAATTAACATTGAACTTCAACCTTCTTTGCTAGAGTATAGAAAAGACCTTCACAAAACATATCCCAGATCTGAGAGATTTGAAATGAAATAGTGGAGGACTGCAAAGAAAAAATATTTCTCCTAGTCCACAGAATACTATTTCTGCCAGTAGAACACACATACCAGTTGACACAACTTTCGCGTACAGTCTCACCATAAAGTAAAACTAAAAATATATCACCATCAGATCACCGTAATGAAAACATCAGAACTATATAGGCATAGGATCAACATAGGAGAAATGTGGAGCACATACCGAAGCATAATCTGAATACATTCATCACTCTGACTTCTCTTCTTTATTAATTTTCTTGAAATCACTTGGAAACTCATCAAAACAACACATTTGTAGCCATATAAGATAGCTCCTTGTACTCACAACATCTCAACAGCATCTCAACTATACATGTACAATTTGCAACATACTAAACAGTGTTGACATCAATGACAACATCAATGACAACACCACCCAACTAGCCCATACTTGCAAAAATCTACCCCTTTGTACTTGCAACAGGTTCTCACATTGGAAACCCTTCAGATGTCATTTATTAGCAGTCCAATGATGGACCATATCAATAGAGTGATGAAAGGAATTTTTTAACCTATCAACACATTCTCCATTGAGGAAACTATTATTTAAACAATGGAGTCTAGTAGAGTTATTTTCATTCTAGAATCTATCTCAAAGAATACAAGAAAAAAATTCCCCCTCAAAGAAACCTCAAATTTATCTAATGAGAACACTTTTCTAGGCTTTGGTTTTCAAAATATCAAACATCACAAGTGTTGCACTATTTTGTTAGGAGTTAGTGGAGAGAGAGTCTCCTAGGATTAGAGATCCAACATGTGTTGAATGTACTCTTGAAATAATTGTGGATATGGGAGAGGGACCATGAGGGACCCCATGAGAAGCAACCACCATATGCATAGGAAATTTGGAATTTAAAGAGGGAAAAATATTTCCTTTTGATCATCTATGCAAGAAATTTGGTTATGTTTGGCTCTTTATTTCTATTTACTAATAATATTATGAGATGTATGCTTCCCTAAGACTCTTGTACAATGCATATTGTTTATTGATGTAAAACTAACAATGGTATAAGTTGGCCTAAAATAAAAAAAATAATGGTATAAATTCTTAATCTTATGTTTATAGAAAATATTAATATATATCCAAATGACTTTCTTGCAAATGGTAGATTCACCCTCCCTCACTTGCTCCCTTATTCTTTAATTTATCTCTTATATTATTTTTCCCCTTTAATATTTGAATATTCTTTTTAAGCTAGTTAGAGTAGGACTAGACTAGTTATATCCCCTTATTTGAAAATTTATTGATGTTGTAGAATCTTCTATCCTATAAATTCAAAACATGTCCCTTACTAAAATATCACTCATTTTCCACTATGTTATATATGCATGACTAAGATCTAGCAACCCATGAACTTTGGGGAGATCATCAAATCTCCTTTCAAGAAAGAAGTCAATTCCTTGACTCTTAACTATTGCTTGTGTAGTTTCCTAACAAAAACTATTGATTCTTATGATAGTTATGTTTGATGATGTCAAATCATGTGAACAACAACATTTATCACATTAAAATACTATTTTTTAGGAATTTGGAGGCTCCTTGAGAAATAACTTAGAAATTTTCATCTTTTAAAATATATATTTTAACATTTAATGTTTATGATTCTATGATAAGGCTTATCTCACACAACCCAAATTTCACATAAGAAAATATGAATATTCATTTTTTGAACTAAGCGCAAATTACATTAGAGGTATGGGGGAAAAAATAGAGGATCGAATTTGAACTAGGTTGCAATACATTACAACTTCATTCCCTAGTTTTGGGATTCTTATGCCTCTCTCTATAACTTTCAATCTAACTATCCTTTCTATGTTCTCACATCCCCATGATTTACAACTTTCCCTCCTTTTTGATTACTTCTAAAATTGATAAAATAAAGGGTTACAAATGACTTTTTGGCACATCCTAGCATATTTTGGCAATTTTAAATCCTAACCACAACAATAGGTCAACTTTTGGGAAGCATGACTTTTGATTTGAGCACAAAATTGAGCTCATTTTTAATTAAAAATCTTGGAGTGCTCTATGTGGTGCTTGTCCTAGGTCAAGATTGGTCAAACAAAAGCCTCATTTGATCATCTTAAACTGTAAAATTCAAGTTTAATACTTTTTATAGGATTTTTGGACCTTGAAACTTTAATTTATCACTATCTACAAACTAATCTTTAGCTATTATTTTAACCACAGATTGATTTTATAATTTTGGAGCTCTGGATATATTTTTTCATATCCATATGTGCTCAAATGCAAACATATAAAAAATAAAGCCCCCACTAAATTTAGCCCTTTCAAATTTCCAGGTTCTAAATCACTTTCAAGAATTTTTGAAGGAAATAAGCTTCATGGATATTCACCAAACTAAATAGAATTTAAAATAAAAAGATTTTTTTTAAGTGAAAGATTGCTCTTACACCTATGGATGCTCCTACATCATTGTACTATTTGCTTACAATTGGAAGCTTAAATTATTGGATTTAAGTAACATTTAAAGATTAATTGATTATTGATATTCAAATAGAGATACTTGTTTATCCTAGTTTAAACAATAACTAAGGAGCCTTTATCATGTTAATACCATTTAAATTGTTATTTATAATAATTAAACAATAATTCAACAACAATATTGAAATTATAAAATCAAAAAGTAAATAATTTAATAACCAAAACACAAAAGAAAAGTTTTTATCATCTAGACAACTCTTTTATGTTCAAAACCATCAATATTTCAAACATTTATTTTTTTCTAATATGTTATGCTTAAAATATATATTTTATTCCAATCATTATCAATTATATAAACATTTTAAAATCAATTATTCAAATTATAGATATAATAAAAGTTAATTCTGATGTGACATTTACTATATCCAATTTCTAATTAATATTTGAAATTCTGAAGTTTAACAGCTAACATCAACTACATTTAACATAAATATATATATATATATATATATATATATATATATATATATATAAATAGTAAAATATTTAAATAACATTAGAGGAAAGATGTAATCTATTAGGTTACAATCTCGGCTTCATCATTGTTGGACAGTTTTCAGCCAACAACTATCGGAAGTCATGATTATTAGACAGTGTCCGGAATAATTTAGCAACCACTGACCCTGAGTTTCATCTAACAAGATAAAGGGACACTGTCCGGAAAAGGCCCCAGCAATAGAATATATTTGTTTCGCTTTATGTGACCAATAATATCTGAAACTTTTATAGATATAAATGGAATTCTTAAGGAATATAACCAGAACATTCTTTTTTACCATATTTGTTCTGAATACCTCCATTAAATTCACCGCCACAGAAAATTAAATTTACCTCAAGAAAAATTCATCACTAGTAATTCACTGCCATGAATTTTCTTTGAGGTGAATTTGTCATGACGGTGAATTGAATTTTCTAATGATAAAAAGACCCTTAAATATATATATATAATTTTATTAACCTTTCACCTTTATGATCCATTGTCCATCCATTTTTATCTCCCGTTTGCCAGCTGTAAAGGAAACTAACATTTTCCATGCTCCAATTTAGATAATGTGAAGAACAACACACCTAATCAACTGTTCGATTCTGATAGCTCATCTGTGTGAGGCAAGCGTTTCCGATATATATATATATATATATATTATATATGCCTGCTTCAATAAACAAGTTTAGATAGTATTCAGATCTGCCAGCTTTACTGTTGAAAAGTATATAAACTTCTGGCCAAACAGATAGAACAGAGAGCTTTAGACATGTCTCAAGTTGTTTATCCCTGCGCGGCCTGCAAGATTCAACGAAGAAAATGTGGAGATAAATGCCTACTTGCTCCCTACTTCCCACCGAACGATGCTCACAAGTTTTTAGTAGTACACGAAATATTTGGGGCAAGCAACATAGTCAGATTCCTTAAGGTAAAGGTTTTTTTAATAGACTGTCACTATTTTTTTTAGATTTAACATATATTTTACGCTAGGAGAAAATTACTAATTTGTCTGGTGCTCTCTTTATTTTATTTTTATGTTTTAAAATATACTATGATCTGTTAGCCGGTTTGCTGTCTGTTTCCTGACTCTGGCCAAAGAGCTTTGATGAAGTTTCTGTTCTGTTGGATCTTTTGTGTTTGGGTGCAACGTCCTGTCAATAATGCTTATATAATCAAAATATGTTGTTATGTAATTGCAGGATATTCCTGTTGAGAAGAGAGCGGATGCTGTAAGCAGCATGGTATATGAAGCAAATGCAAGAGTGCAAGATCCAGTCTACGGCTGCGCTGGTGCAGTTTATAGACTGCAGAAGGAAGTATTACACCTGCAAGCAGAACTCGCGATCACACGATCACAGCTCCTCAATACACAGGCTAATCTAGTGTCTCGTGCGACTGGATTTTGTAATGGTGGTGAAGCAGGAAGTTCAGTGGTGTCGTCCATAAAATAGTACAACGTATGGATGACATAATTGTTGTGCAAGATGATCAGGAGCTATTTGGATTGGAAGACATAACCTGCACCTTTTAAGAGGAAGAGCTTATGATTTCACCAATCTTTAATAGTGGTAAATAGTCGACGAAATTCAGAGTACCTGAATCAGAAATTATATATGTATTATAAAAATTTAGTTTTTCATATTTCTTCAGAATATTTCAGACATGCTTGAAATATTAGTTATTCGATACATTGATCTTGTTGACCATTTTATTTTTAGTTGGTTATGATGAACACGTGTCGAGTTGTTTGGGGTGCTTAAAGCATGCTTCGTTTGAATTTAAAGTCTTTAAAAAATGGTTATATTCATGGCAAGTCAAAGTCATTTTTTTTAATATATGATCATTCATCTTAATGGTTTCAAGGAGATCTTTGACATAGATTCAAACACATTTAAAGTTGTCATCTGGTTCACTCTTATCAACGAAAAAACTTCAAAGTGCTATCAACAATAAATAAATATTCTTCATCTAAATAAAAAAAAGGTAGATGGGATGTTTCACCCATGAAAGGATTGCATTGGTTATATTTTTAACTTGGTTATATTTTTAACTAGATTAAAGTACATGGATTAGTGATTCAAATAAAATATTATTTCTACTCTTACTTTTAAAAATTAGATTTTTGTCCTCTTTTATTTCAAAGAAAGAAACAAAGAATCCTCCATAAAGTAAAATGCTCATTTCTCCCTTCAAAATGGGTTCTTAATGGAGATTATAAACTTTCAAACTAAGAATTTCTTAGAAAATAAAGAAAAGATCACTTTTTCTTTGAAGATAATGGATAAAAATTTGTGTGCATACAATTTTTAAAAAAAAATACAAAACAAGATTGAAGGTTTAAATTATGGTTTGATTAGTAGTTACTATAACTAAAACATCAAAATTATGAACTTAAATTTAAAGACAAACTTATTTTTTTAAATAATTCAAGGAAAAATAAACAAGACCTCAAATCCAATAACTATTGGGTCTACAAAAGTAGTATTCACCAATAACTAGCCACATCTAAGCAAGGACATAGCTTAGAACCATAGCATGTTTCCCTTTCCTATTTTCTCTCTACTTACAATTCTTTCTATTACCCTTTCACATTAAAAAAGTAAAAGTATTTCAAGAAGTCCAATACAATGTCATTGCAAATAAGTTCATGTAGTCATTTATTTTACTAATGTAAAGCCTTTGATTCTAATGCAAGAGTTTTCTTTAGGTTGTGCATGTGTGTGTGTGTGTGTGAGAGAGAGAGAGAGAGAGAGAGAGAGAGAGAGAGAGTGTGTGTGTATGAGAGAGAGGTTTTTACTATATGAAACTTTTGCAAAAGGTATTTTTTTTCCATTAATAGCTTTATTATTATTATTATTTATGTTGCTAGAGGTATCTTTGCGACCCAACCTTGCGGCCCAACCAGCCCAGTCTTGGTCTTACTTTTTTCCAAGTTGGGGTCTAGGAGGGGTGAGTTGAGGTGAGACTAATCCTCTAGGGATGCACACAATCACCCACAAACCACATACCCATTAATACTATTTTTTTTAAATGAACACATCTAATTATATATAGAAATATATATCCTTAATATTTTAAATTTTATTTCTTGATTACATTGATTGAATTTTATAACTATTACCATTAAAATGTTATTTATTTAATTTATTTCATCAAACAAATGAAATGAGTACAAATAAATAGCTAAAATTACTATTTTATCAACTATAAATCCAAAAAGAGATAACTAAAACTATATTTACCTTTTCAAGAGACTAAAGGTAAACCTAATCATATCTAAACAATTCTTTGAGAAATGTTTCCAATCTTCAAAGACATTAAAAACTATTTTAATTTACATTTTAGACAAACTTATTAGATATATATTAGTCATAGAATAAAATTACTCCTAAATGAAGAACCTATTCATTTCAATATGTCCATGATAGTCAACATAGTTTGAATCAGGGTGAATCCACAATAGTGGTTACAATTGAAGTGAGGAAGGAAAAATCACAAAAAATGAATGCATGGAAAAAAACTTGATTCTAGGGGTTTGTACGAACCTATTGGTTTGACTGAACCAATTAGGGGTTCGGTAGAACCTAGGTTCGGTTGAACCCTCTTAAAACTTTCCCACCAAAAAGCCATCAAAACCCCTTATAGAAGGGGTTTCGAATGAACTAGGGTTGAATGAACCCTAGTTCAAGTGAACCTAGTGGTTCGAACCCCTGGGGTTCATTCAAACCCCCTTATTCCTCATCCCCGAGACAAAAAAACTTGAAATTTTGGCACTTGAGCTTGGTTTGAGTATGAAAATGGAGAATATTCACAAACCAACTAGAATCAAGTAGTCCTTAAAGCTATCCAATGAATATAATTTTAATATGTTTTGGTTTTATTATGTATTTGATATTTTAGTTTTATTAAACATAGGTTTTCATCAAAATGAAGGTTTTGTTCACATGTCAAAAAATAAAGATTAACAAAAAAATTAAAAAATATAAGTGCACCAAATATTGAAGTCCTTGATCCAATAGAAAAAAAAAATTGAATTTTGATATATACAAAAAAAGTTATGCTTATAATGGTCAGCTATGTCTAAATTGTAATTGGTTTGACTTTGAAACTTGATTAAAGAAAAATATTCAATAAAACTATCTAACCAAGTGGAAGCACTAGATATCAAGAATAAATCTTTTGAAAGACCTTCATGGAAAAAAAGTTATGCGTTATATGGTGTCGTCACTTTTTAAAAATGTTGTTTTTGAAAAAAACGAGTTTCGTGGGAGATGGAAAAAAAAGTCGGAATTTGATTCCAAAATTTTGAAAAAAATATTTTTAGAATCTGCAAAAAAAATGTAACGAGACTCTAGTTTGCATCATCTTCAGATTCTTCACGGTTTAGCCTCTATAGGTGCTCAAATGTGAAGATTTAGTTTTAAAAAATAATCTCAGTGTCCAGTTTGGCCAAAAATTGTAAACCACTATTGTGAGATCACCCATCATCAATTTTGATTAGTGCAAAAAATATATAATAATTATTTATGATGAATTTTCAAGTGAGATTGTTCTTTTAATGAAACCATTTGGCATCCAAATTGTCTAAATTTAACAATTTTATCAATCAAATCAAGTTAAACCATTGCTAATTTGTTTATGAGGCTTTAGACACACTAAAATATGCATTTGGAATGAGGATTTTCTTACAATTTTGAAGAAATGTTGTGATCAACCAACATATTAAAAAGTGATTTCATAGTAATATTAAACTAATTAACTCTCTCTCTATATATATAGTTACCACCTAACACCCACAAAAGATCCAATAAAATAATTATATAAAATCATCTATGCAACCTAGTAAAATAAGATTAAAAAAATGCAATCATATATAATATTTAAAAAAATAAGATTTAGAAATAAAATAATTTATAGAACTCAATAAAATAACATTTACAAATCCAATCATATGTTAAGACCCAATAAAATATTTTGAAATAAAATATTTTGAAATTGAATCACCTTGAAAGAATAAATGTAACTTTACATAATGTCGAGTTCCTAATATAGACCCAATATCCCATCATGTGTAAGACCAAATAAAATATTTAGAAATTGAATCACCTTGAAAGGATAAATATAACTTTAACTAATGTCGAGCTCCTAAGGTAGACCAGAATGATTGGACAGTCTACAACCATCCACCATTAATGCTGAACTCCTCCTCCATTGCAGTTTGTGCCTTTTCACCGAACCAGAAAAGGGACACTCTCAAGAAAAGTTCTTATTGGGAGGATTTAATTTTTTATTAAAATAAGTGGTGGTGGATGTGATTATATTTGGATTTATTTGTTTATAGATTTTATTTTATAATTTTCAGGGTTAACCATTTTAAATTTTGATTGCTCTTTTTTTTTTAATTTTAAATTTTAAATTTTGATTGTTATTAATTTGTATATCAAATTTTTAAAATGATTTTTATAATTTTATATTTAAGTACAAATTAATATGAAAGAGGAATTTACAAGATTAAAGAATCACTATTATTTATTTTTCATTTTTTTTTGTATAAACAAATACAATAATGAAACTTCATTCTAACAAGTTTTTTTTAGGGTTTTTCATTATTATGAAAAACAATCACATTCTAAAAAATATATAAAGAAAATTAAAACTTTAATTCTTATATAGTCAACTTGAGATCAACACAATATTTAGTGTATTCAAATTCGAAAGATAAAAATTATATAATTTTAATAAATAATTAAAATTATAAATATATTTTCATCTAAAATCACATGGTACAAAAAATTAGTGTATCATAAATATTTATAAACTTGCATAATCTTATATTAATATTCAAGCAACACCAAACAAACACATTAATCAATCAAAATACATAAAAAATAAAATCTCCAATATCTATTTTTATTTATGTTCAAATTTTAAATAATTATATATATTTATCTAAACCTATTTTCTATGAATTAATATATTATTTATTAAAAAACAAAGTGTTGGATTTTATAAACATTAGGATTTACTTTATTTTCCCTACAATAAATAACACACCTATTTTTCTTTGTATAGACTTAGATAGTAACTTTTTATATACAACTATGATTCGAAACTTATATAAAATTAGTGTATCATAAATATTTATAAACTTGTATAATCTCATATTAATATTCAATAAACACTAAAAAAAAAAACTTCAATATCTATTTTTATTTTTATTTAATTTAAATAACTATATATATATATATATATATATATAAACCTATTTTTGCTATGAATTGAAATATTATTTATTAAAAACCAAAGTGTAGGATTTTATAAATATTAGGATTTACTTTATTTTCCCTACAATAAATAACACACCTAATTTTCTTCGTATAGACTTAGATAGTAACTTATTATATACAACTATGATTTCATAGCTTTATTATTGAAACTTATATAAAATTTCACTTTGTTGCTCAATTTAGATTGAACAAAAGGCATGTGAGATGTATCAAATTATTTATTTGTGTTGCTTGGAAGATTCAATGAATAAAATGTAGACATAAATGTGTTCTTGTTCCCTATTTCCCACCAAAGTATGTCCTAATTCTTAAGGTATATATAAATTTATTTTTAAAGATGTGAATTAATAGACCACCATTAATAATTTTTTTGTATTAGTAATAGTATAATAACAGTCTTACATTTTCACAACATACAGTCCTTGGACCGTCTTCTATTTTCACAGCATACCTCCCTTGGACTGTCTTACATTTTCACAGTGTATTGATACTGAACACAATCAAGAAAAATAAGCTATTAAAGTTTATACATGTAACAAACATCAACTGTTGCCAAACACGGTTGCCAAAAGGAAGATAGCTTGGAACAATTGAGTGGATTTATCTGTTGCTTCCTATTGAGTGGGTCTATCTGCACCGTCAATCATTTGGTGTCCTGCTTCATGTGGCCTTCTGTGTCCTCCTACCCCTGTGTCATTATTGTTAACTTCCCTCTGGAACTTGTTAAGTTCCCTTATGAATGCATCTGCTTCTTCCTGATTGCAGTGGTGTGTGTGCCCACACCTCACCTCCTCCCTATTAATTATCACTGAGTCTTAAGGAATGTGAGTCTTTGGGAAGACTTAGTAAGCAACCTCATAGTTCCCTTAAATTTGTCCTCGTTCCTAGATTTCCGGATATGCCAAAGCATTTTTGTGGATAAACAATCCCAGAATAGTTTATAATCATTTTTAAACTTCAATTCATTAAAAATCACTTTTTAACAAATAAGCCTATCCTCTTGGCCCCAAATGTTAAGATCATTACAAAATATTTTCCAAATTTCGTTTGCATACATCCAGTTAAAATGAATATGCTGAATAGATTCAGGAGTCCTACAGATGTTACAAATATCTACATCATTAGTATTAGTTTTATAAGGAATTTTATGAAGAATAATTAGTAGAGAGAGATACATTCCAACAATCATTAAGATGATCAATAATAGAAAAATTATTAGTAAGAGCTTTATAAGCAATTTTAGCTTTAATATTAGGAAGTGTAGAGCCATCCTTCCATAAGAGGTCATTAGAAAGGTCAATCTCCTTACATTGTTGGAGACTTGTGGGACCCTTTACAAGCTTCAAGAATGGTATTATAGGTCCTCAACCTCAACTTAGGTAGGGAGAATTTGAAAACTAGGGTATTCCAACTTTTAACTTGGCCTTTATGTAGGATATCATTGAAGGTAGAGATGTCTTTTTTAGCCCAATTCTTGGTAAAGCATCCTTGGAGTAGGGTGAGGGGCTTAGATTTGTGCCCCAGGTTCCACTAAATGGAGTTGAATGTTTGATAATGGTCACTGTTACTTAATGAAATATTTCCATTATTTAACATTGCATTATGCTTGATAGATTCCCATGCCTTCCATAAACTCTTGAACACCAGGGAACCCGTGGGAACCATAGGTTGTTTGCTAATGAAAATATCACTAATAGGGAGCAATTTCCAAGATTTAGCTTGTCTTGAGGTAGAGAGTTGAATGTTGTTCCTTATTAGAACCTTCCAAGGTTCATTTCTCACCAGGGCCTTAACAATACACTTTACTATTAGGGCCATCCCTTGGAAGTCTTAAGTCATTTAGTCCAATTCCCCCTTAAAACTTATCAAGGAAACACCATGCTTATTTAACTAAGTGTTTTTCGTCCTGCCTCTCCCATCTAACCATAATTTTATTTATTCTTTTCTAAATTTTGTTGACTTGATAACTGTTGAAAAAGCACATGAAGCAAAGTAGATACTATAGGAAGAGAATTTTTTTTGACAAACTTGAATATTTCCAGCCATGGATAGGTATTGTTTGTTCCACCCTTCAATTTTATTTTCTATTTTGGTCTTGATCCATAGCCACATTTATTTCAGGCTAGGGGTTGATAGCAAATGGAATATCAAGACACCTTACTTGCTTATTGGGTCCACCCCATTGGAACCCAAAGTTCTTGGTCCACTTAGGAGGGGAATCTTTCCACCCAATTAGAGTATATTTAGCACTTAAATTTTTTACCCTGGATTCTAGATAGAACATATCTAACTTATTCATTAAGGCTCTCATGTTACTCTCCTCAAGATCCAAGAATATAGTTGTCATCAGAAAATTGGATATTCAAGACCTCACTTTGGTCTAGGCTCCTTATGCCTTGAACCTTAGGTGTGATAGTGTGTTCTCTTAAAAGGTAGTGTAAGGAATCAAAGGTAATAACAAAAAGAGTTGGTGCTAATGGGAACCTCTGCCTAATAGATCTCTCCAGCTTAAATTGTTTAGAGAGGGACCCATTCACATCCACTTGTGCAACTGCATTATTCAAATGGGCATCAACCATCCTACATAATTCACTAGGGAATCCAAAAGCTTATAGAGTTGTTCTTATGGAGATCCATTTGACCCTATCATATGCCTTTTCAAAATCTAACAGAAGCATGGCAACATTTTGGGTATAGTGTCTAGCCCACTCCATGGATTCCCATCTTGTAATTAGTTTTTCTAGTATGTACCTCCCATTAATGAAACTAGTCTGAGTGTTGTTGATGAACTTTGGAATAATATTAACAAACCTTAATGCAATTACATTAGTATGAATCAAGTAGGAGACATTCAAAAGGTTGATTATTCTCCAATTCTTAATCAGGGTCGTATCTCCCCCTTTAGGCAGAAGCTTAATGATACCATTATTTATATTCCTCCCCATAGAACTTTTCTGCAATGCTTCCTAGTAGAATTTCAAAAGATCTATGTTGATCCAATCCATGAAGGTTTTGTAGAACTCTACCGATAGTCCATCACTTCGAGGGGACTTATCATTACTCATTAGGGTTATGGCATTCTTGATTTCCCCTTTAGTAATGGGTACATCAATCCTAGAGGCATCTTACTTGGATAATTTTTGTGGGATAATACTTTTATGGTAATTCCTTCCTTTGTGACTAGATTCTCCAGTGCTCTCAGAGGAGAAGAGTCTTTTAAAGTAGTTTTGGAATTGAATTAGAATGTCCTCTTGTAAGGTAAAGGTATGTCATTCCTTGCAAATTTTCTCAATTTTTTCTTTAAATCTTTTCTCTTTCAAACATCTAAGAAAAAACTTGGAACCTTTATCACCACATTTTAACTAATTGAGCTTTTCCCTTACTTTGAGACCTTGGATCTTATGTTCCTAGATCTTTCTTAGTTTTTGTTTGGAAATTATAAGTTCCTCACACATCACTTCATCATTTGGGGTTGTTTGGAGCTTGGCTTCTACTACAATTAGTTTGTCATGTAGTTCTAGCTTATATTTCCTACTCTCAAGCACTTTTTTCTTCCCTATGGTTTCAAAGATCTTGGTCCAACTAAGGACATTTTGATCCAAAATTTCAATAGCATTCATCCCTTTTAACATCCACTTGTTGATTTCCCTCAGGGTAAAGATGGCATCCCAACAATCATTGTCATTTAAGAGATGGATATTGAGTATAAAATTGGAAGATTTCACAACACCCTTTTTCCTACCCTGGATGATGCTTAGAGTTGCTTTTATGGGTTGGTGATTGGATAGGGTGAAGGGGTGAAAAAATAAGTTGACTCCAGGGTGATCCCACAATATTTGTTTACAATTTGTGGCCAAAATGGACACTGAACTGATTTTTTTTAACTAAATCTTCACTTTCGAGCACCTATAGCGGCTAAACCATGAGGAATTAGAAGATGATGCAAACTAGTGATTTGTGACATTTTGTCTATAGATACTTAATATATTTTTTTCAAAAAAAAAAAAATATATTGTACTTCTTTTCCCATCTCCTTTGAAAACTAGTTTTTAATAGTAAACACCTTTTTTAAAGAGTGACGTCACTGGCTAACACATAACTTTTTTTCTATGAAGGATAAAATTCTATTATTTTTGAATTTAGATTTGTAACTACAACATCTAGTTCATGGAATTGGTTTCATATAATTTTGTTGAATATTTTTTTCTTAATTTAGTTTCAAAGTCGAACCTTTTACAATTTAGACATGATTCACTAGCTAAAGCATAACTTTTTTGTATGTAACAAAATTCAATCTTTTTTGTTGGATCAAAGACATCAATATCTAGTGCATTGATATTTTTCAATTTTTTTTGATATGCTATTTTTTTACATGTGCAAAATAGAGATCTTGATTTTCATTGAAAAACCTATGTTTAATCAAACTAAAAACTAAAATACATAATAAAACCAAAACATATTAAAATTATATTCCATGTATAGCTCGTTCTGAGGACTACCATCATCTAGTTGGGTCTATGAAGTCTCCTCCATTTTCGTCCTCAACCTGAGCTTTGAAGGGAAAATTTCTATAGAAATTTGGTGCAAGAGGGGAAGAAGGGGGAAAAATGGGTGTTTGAATGAACCTAGGTTCGAATGAACCCCCCTTGGAGGTTCGCTAGAACCAGGGATCGAATGAACCCTAGTTCAAGTGAACCTCCCATTGTATTCAATTTTCCATTTTCTTTTTCATAAAAAAAATGAAAAAAAGTGGGTCCCATCATTTAATAGGGTTTGCTTGAACTAGGGTCCATTCGAACACCCCAGTTCATGCGAATCCCTAAAAAGAAAAAAAAATCATAGGATTTTTTTACAATTTTCTTTCCTCATTGGAATTGTGAACTAGTATTGTGGGATCACCCTCCATCATTATTAGGAGTAAAGTTGAACAAATATTTGTTGGCATAAAATCTATCCAACCTATAGTAAATTATTCTACCACCTCTTTATGAGTTGAACCATGTGAACCAAACACCTTTGCAATCCTTTTACCACCCTCCATTGGGTCAAACAAGTTTAGTTTTGCTTTCATTCTTTGCTAGTAAAATTTCTCACTTCCCTTCCACCCCATGTCCAGAACACCCGATTTATCTTTGAGGTGCTCCACCATGTTGAAATCCCACCCCCACTATCTAGGGGATGTTAGGTAGGCTTGCTAACCATTGCCACAAGTTAATCTTTTCCTTGTAATCATTCAAAGCATAAATTGAACAAATGCCAACTTCATTGTCACTCTTTTTAGAGTGACCGAGACTTCCCTATTTTAGGGGGATGTGCCCATATTGGATAAATGTTGAGTCCATTTGTTAGAAAGGAGAATGGAAACCCCTCCCCTTCCCCTCTCATGTGATGGAGCTTCAATATTTTTCTCCTTTTTTTGTACTCATGCCCTGACTTATGTCTTTGGTCTTTCATGGTATTGGAAAATTTCTAAGGGTTGGGGTTTTAGCTTTTCCTACATGTAAAACCCTTGTGTTATTTTACGCCTTGGTCAGGATCTATCTTGCTGTTACTTTTGGAGGGTTTTTTAAAACATCTTATGTCCTATCGGTTCGTCTAGGCCTAGTCCCTTTAGTCTTAATATTTTATTTCCTCTGTAGGTTTTATTTTCCTAAGTCCTAGTTGGCCCTGTGTTTCACAGTTTTAAAACAACTTATGTCATTGTTTTCCATCTGCCTAGTGATGTCCCCTTGTTCTTAAATGAATGTTTTATTTTTCAGAGGAATGAAATTCGTGCTACTGTTGATCATTCTCCTTCGGATATCAACGTTTTCCCACTATCTCGTGATCAGGAATTGTAGGATTATGATATCATGGGTGGGCACCACGTGTCTTATCTAGGGGATCAAACTTGCGCCACCAATGAGCAATTACCATTTGATCTCAGTCATTCCCCACCATCCTATGATGGAGCTTTGGTTGATTGCAAAATCATGGGCAGGCGCCAGGTGGATTTCTTTAGTGAGGACAATGGAGATGAGTTTGTATGCCATTGATCAATTATTGTCAGAAATCAACAGTTGCCCACCATCCCGTGATCCAAAATTGCAAGATCGCGATATCACGGGTGGGCAACGCATCTCTCATTTGATGAAGCTAAAAAGATAAAAGGAAATGTTGTCTGACCTTAATACATTAAAAGGCAGGTTACTAAAGTTCTCTTAAGATGCACATGCTTGAAATTGACGGATATGTTATAATCTTGATGGAAAAGCTGCTTGAGGGTTAAAAATAAGGCTAGCAAGTGTGTTGAAAGAATGAGATCACCGATATTCAAGATCAACAGTTGCCCACCATCGCGCAATTAGAAGTTGTAGGATTGTGATATCGCGGGAAACTGCCACGTGAACTTCCTTCACAACATATGGTATGGTGGGCCCCTTATTGCCATCTTGGCGATTGTGTCAGCCTATTTTGAAGGTGGCCATCAATGATTTGATCAAAGTGAAGAATCAATGGCTTGAATTTAAATTTGCATCAAATATGGTTGGAGCCATTCATGCAGTGCGCGAGTGAGCTTTAATGGTGGATGAGACACTTACTAGCACAATTTGAATGACACAAAATCAATTCTCCTACTTTATTTGTATCACAAAGCATTCGAGTATTTTGCGGAGCAGTCTCAGAGCTGAAGGTGGAATTGCGAGTTTCTACAGCCAGAATTTGGGATTTTTGCGAACAAAGCCGCGAGTTTATTTTTTGTGCCTCCCAGTAATTCTACACTTGCATTTGGGAAAGGATTAGCTGTGTTTGTCAATGAGTTTGTTGATAAACATGTTAGGGCTATAATCTAATTGTAGATTGCGAGAAATTCTAGTATTTTGTTCTATAATTTTCTATCTCTGGTTAGTCCTAGCTATTTGAATTATATTGTTGTAAGGAAGCCCTAGTTTGTCCAAGATGGCACCGCCAAAGCAGCATTCTGTCCATGTTGATTATCTCAGAAGAAACCTATATGATGATTTCCTGGATCAATTTCCCTTGTCAATGAATGATAGAAGGAAGGGATTGGTTCTGATGCGAGGGAAAATCCTGGTGGAGGGGTTAGTGTGTAATTGCTCCAACATTGCTGATGCTAGGGTTCCCCTCACTAGTTTAGAAATGTTTAGATTGTGGTATGAGCAGAGGAATTTTCCTCACCCTTTCTCAAATGGATGGATGTATGATATGGGGAAGTTGGTGGTACCAAATCTATTCCCTAATGTAGACCTGCTTAGGGCAATTACTGCAAGATATGAACCTGTCACACAAGTAATAAGAGATAATTATGGAGGTGTTTTGCTAAGTATTAACAAAAAAGAGGTCCAACAAATTTTTGACCTGAATGAACCTAGTGATGACTTGGTTCCTATCAATCTTGAGGAAATGAAGTAGAACTATGCAAAATTGAAGCCTCTTTTTAGAGCTAAGTTTCTTCTACCTCATTTGGATAGGGCAGGAGGGTCAAGTTTTTATATCAGCCCCAGTGACCAAGAACCTTTCAAATTAAATTGTTTTGCAAACCATTTCTTGGACACTTTCTATTCATTGTGTCAGATTTTGGGTTTCAGTCCTGGTACAGTAATGCCCATTACATACATGTTCATGGGGGTGCAAATACAACACCTTAACTTCTCTGTGACCTATGACTTTGATTCTTTCTTAGTTGAGAGGATACATAAAGGGTTGTCAAAGCTGTAGAAAAATGATACCAGGACTGAATTATTTTGGTATTCTATGTTGATGCATATGTTTTTGTTCAAAAATTTTGACTTCTTTTATGAGAAGATTAAATTAAGGCAATCGGTTGATAGAGAAAAATTGCTAGTGCAAATATGGGCTGCAGATTTATCTTGTAATAAGGAAAGCACTAGTTATGTGCAATTTGATATTTTTTTTGCTTCCAGATTAATGGCTAGATTGATGGTGAATGTACCTAGGATCCCTGAGGAGTTACATGATTTTCTCAGGCCAAAGGGGAGGAAGCCATAATTGAAGGTTTTCCATAACTAGGGTGACATTATTCCATATCTAGTCAGCACTGTCTTGAGAGTATATGGTTTTTAGGGAGCCCCTCATATACTGTCATACAATGTGCCACCAAGAGAGGGGTTTGTAAGGTTATGTGGCAGATAGGTTGTATTCATGAGGACAACCTCACTGGAAGGGGCAAAGGAACATTTTCCTAGATTATACAGTAGTGTTTGATTTTGCATTTTCAAAGGTAGGTTGGACACATTTTGATAAATTATTTGATGATTACCATTTGAGATGTGGTCCAATGCGGCAACATGATCGTGCAGGTTTCTTTTCTCTTTTAGACAAAGAATAAAAGCTGTAAAATTTGTGCATGAGTTCAACTTCCCTGAAGAATTGATTAGAAATGAATTTGATTTGAATAGACAAGAGTTGAACAAGGAGAAGTGGATAGCTTATAGTAAGCTACTAGATGTTGTGCACAAAATGGATCCGAAATATGATCCACTGTTGGAGTTTAGTCCCCACCATAAGAAAATTGATTTTCTAATGAGGAAATTCAAGGAGATTATGGGCACATTGAGGACTAAAAAGATAAATTTAGAGCTGAGTCTAGGTGTACAAGAACAAGGTGCAAGACCAATTGAAACAAAGCCAACATATCAGCCTACTAAAAGGTGACCCATTTATAGAAGGAAAAAGGATAGCAGCAATGATGAGGAAGAAGTGGATAGAAAAGGAAAGAAAATTATGAAGATGCCTTCACAACCAGGTCCAAAATTCAAGGTTCCTGGGGATATTAAAATTATTGATTTAGAATCATCACCATAAGACAATCCCTTATCACCACCATCTGAGCCAAGCCATAAGAGGCAAATAATTGATCAGCCATGGGAGAATCTAATGGATGAAATCATTGTTACTGATCAAAACATACAAGTTGGTATGTCTTCCCCTCCTAGGCCAGCTGAATTGGTTTTATCTGATTTATATATGAAAGGAAAAAGTGTACAAGATGCAAGAATGGAGGCATGCAAGGAGTTTCTATATGACAATACATTTGTAAAAACTCATGTATTCTTGCAATTGGCATGGAGGATGAAATGTGAAGAATATCAAGATAAATGTAGGCAGAGAAGAGAACTAAGGCCTGATTGGTCAGACGAGGAGAATGGTGAGGAGGTTAAAGTTGAATTAATGGAAGAATTCAAGAACATCACTCCTCAAGAAGGAAGAAAACTGGTGAGTCAGGCTGGTGTATTGATTTTTCCTGAATGGGACATTACAGATGTTGTGGCCTTTAATGCTATTATGAAGTCCAAGCACCCTTTCAAGATTCTGAAGAAGTTAGGGAAGCATTACAAAACTCTGCCTTCAGTGAAGAATATGAAGCTTTGGCAATCTGGGCATTGGCCCCACAAGGGAGAAAACTATATGTTTATGATATTAATCCAAATTTCAGAGGAGGATTAATAAGAAAGAGAGCTTCAGAGACCTCAAACACCCAGGCCACTAATTTAATTGTGAATGTGGCCAAATTGGCCCAAAAGACTACTGAAAGGAAGAGTTTAATGGAAAAATATAACCTTTTTATTGAGTAGTACGACAAGATGCATTAGAAAAATGTTGAGTTGCAAATTGAGGTGGAAAGGTTCAATTATAGACAGATTGGGGAGATATCAAGTGCTCCAGGAATCAGTACATTACGTTCCACAGTAGGGTCAGTGCCTCCTGCTTCTCCAATTGTTTCCACACCATGGTCTCCTAGTCAGAATCCTATCCTCACCCCTTCTTTAGAGGAAATTGATGAAGAAACAGAGTGCTCTGTTGACCCTACAAAGAAGCAGCTCTTGCAAAAAATTGATGAATTGCAGGCATCATTAAAGGTAAATAAGGAGGGATCTCTTTTAAAGCAAAAGGAGATTGTTACTATTGTTTTAAGGAATTTAAATGAAAAGGTTGATAGTAAATTTCTATTTACACATTCTTTATAGTCCTTGGTATTAGAAGCAATAAAGAATATTGATAGGGATCAGGAGGTAGTGATACCAATAATTGAAAATTGGATCCCTAGGGCCAGTGATCTGGATATCATGTATAACGCCTCAAGGTTTGATATAAATAATAGACCCCAATCATTAAATCCTACTCTTGTGTGAGTAAAATCATTGCAAGTTTTTCATACCTTACTAAATTACTTGAGTAGGAAGATTAGGGAGTTGGTGAAGAACTTCAATGATTGGGGTAACACATTGTTACCTAATATAATTGATGAGTAGGGGAAAATCATGTCACTCCAACAATGGCGGGATCAAGCAAGTGAGGTCATCAATGATCAAATTAATTCAGTTTGTGATGACTCAGAATATGATTTGTTGGTGAGTTGTATGGATAAAATCATTAGTACTAGCTCATTTATGGAATCTTTTGAAAGCGATGCAAATCAGGTAGTGCTAAAATACACACCTTATAATGCCAAGGTGGATGAGGTAATTAATTTTGACTAGTCGATTGATGAAGAATACCAAAAGTGGGTAACTAAGTATTTTACTGAGGAAGAGTAAAAATAATGGATTACTAACAGGTGGAAAATCAGATGCTGTGATTGCAATAGTTCCAGTTTGTGTTGATGGCATTCTTGGCTTGGGTTTCTTGTGGTTTTTGTTGCATCAACGTTCCTCAGCTGATATGATGAGCAAGAATATTTTCCAAGGTGGTTGTTGTTGTAAGAATTTTTGGAATATCACCAGGTGCTCCAATTGGCTGGTGACATGTGTACTTTCTAGCCCAATGCCTATTTGCTCCTTCATTCTCTATAAGAAGGATTTCAAGGCCAGAAGTATGGGTTAGCAAGTTAGATAATTTTTGGTCGATTCTAGGTGAAGTTGCAAAGAAAATTGTAAAGTATGATGGTTTTAGAGAAATGCAATTTAGGTATTGATTCATTCTGTAATAGGTTTTGAATTCATGGGGATTTAATGTTGCATGACAGTACTAGCATTTGAGTTGAAATGATAAATTCGAGCTCATGTCTCTCCATTGTACATGCATATCTGAACTTTCAATGAAATAACTAAGGGTTGTTTTATCCATCTCACTATTGTGGTGTGTATGATTCTATTTTAGATTTAATCCAATGAATTAATTAAAATGCTTGAATGGGATTATAGACGGATATGTTATGTATAAGGATTTGATAAGTAGTATTGGGTTAGAATGCATGCTGATGAAATTGTAATGCAATATTGTTAGGGATCTTATATGCAATGTATTAAATTTATCGTAAACCTCTAGATGCTTATGAATTTGACTCCTACAATGGATGTATGGCACTGATCTAAGTTGTCCTTATTCGTGTAGTTCAATTTTTGTTTTTCTTTTCTTAGAGCTTGCTACAAATTGCAAACCAATGACTATCTTAAACAATGGATTATGTTTAGTTATCTCACACTCAAGATAGTTGATATTGTCTATGAACAACCAATTCTAGTTGATATTATCTTATTGTGTTGAGCTATTTAAGTGAGGTTATGTACTATTTTTAATTTCTTTTATAATAATGGTGCAAAGGTTGTAAACTCATTAAGGGATCACCCTTTCGGGTCTTGCAGAGCCCAAAGTGTAGTAGGCCTTTTTAAAGTCCTCGTCAGTTGGTCCAGGTCCTTCAAGCTGCCTTCGATTGGAATTGGAAATTCCATAGGTAGATTAGAAGACAAACCTAGTTTCACTATAAAAATGAACCAACAAAATGGCAACTCTGCTAGGGATCTAATTTTAAATATTTCTTGTCAATGTGTCGGTTGTGCATTTTCCATTTTGTTTCCATAGTATTTCTATGATTTGAAGGTTGAGCCTAAAATTCTTTGTTAAGTTTTTCCACTTCTTCTATTTTCATAAGCATAAAAGGTATGTTGTAAAGCACTTTTTGTGTATTGTCACTATGAGGTTCCAAAGGTTTTTATATTCTACCACGTGTCATTAGGTATTTGGTATTCCAAAGAAAATTGGGTGGCGACTTTGAAGTCTCTGCACCAGTGTGCATTTTATTGTGAAAGGTTTATTGTAAGTGGAAAGAACTTTTGGACAAGTACGAAGAATGAAGAACATGAGGTCATTCATGAAGAATCATCCAAAACAAAAATCGGAAGGTGAACTTCCCAAAGTGAAGAAGAAGGACTGGATAAAAAAAAGACTAGAATCTAGTAATGCTACTCCCATGTCATAGGACTCTATACACCAAGGTACAATTAAGATTTTACACCCTATCTTTGAGAATCTTGAAGACATGTCTAGGCATTCTGAGTCAGACAGTGGTGGATCTTTTGATTCATTATTTGCTACACTGATTCAAGAAGATGTGACATGTCAGAATAAAGGGATTATTAGTATCAAATATGCTGAAAAGAGAAGAGGCAGGAGTAGAAGTTGAAGCCATCACTGAGAATGCACCAGTGATGTGCCTCCTCCTACTGAAAATGACGTAAACCCTTTATTTTCTGAACATGTGTTGGAAGAGGTCAATCTAATAGACCTAGATGATACATTAGGTTCTGAGGTGAATTTTCTTGACCCTAATGATGTTTTTGGAGATATTAATTCTTTGAGGCAGGAAATCCAAAAGCAAGTTGAGCTCGGGAAGAAAAGAGAAAAAGAAAGAGAAGCATAGTTGAGGGATGTTGTGATTGAAAGGGAAAGGTTGATGAGATAGTTGGCAACAATGAAACTCCTAAACCAAGTAGAACCTAAACCAAGTGTTGAGGGTCCGGTTGTACAAAAGGTTACTAATAAGGAAGCAAAACCCATGTCTAAAGAAAACCCTGGAGCTCCCAGCAAGGATAAGGGAAGTTCCAAACCTACTGACCTAAAGCCCTCAAATCATGACTCAAAGCCTTCAAATAATGATAAGTCTCAACCAAGTAATAACAACCCTAAGCCTGTTGTGGATAAGGGAAAACAAAAGGTTGAGGGGATTAAAATAAAAGAGAAGGTGGCTCCCCATTCCACTCAAAAATATCTCTAGCCACATGTGTCGTTTCAAACAAAAAATGCCTTAGAAAAAGCTAGGAAGGAGGGTGAGGCTTTGGCAGAAGAGTTGGAGAGAACAAAGATTGAGGCTGCAAATGCAGAAATGAAGAGGAAAATAAGTTTCCTAAATATTTTGAACATGGATGAGGCTACACAAGCTACAACCTCCTCAAGTCACCAAGATGTTTTAAAGGATGGTCCTAAAACTAATCAAGACCCCGCCATAAATAGTTCTAGCTTGAAGACTCATGCAAATAGGTTTATAAATCCAAACCATGATGGTTCTAGAGTACAAAATTTAGGGTTTGGTGTTGATCCTCAGATGAATGAAGGATTATTTCAACGATGACCTATATAGTTGGAAAGGTATAGGCCATTATTCTTTGATGGTATCCCTAGTTATCCAAATCCCATCCCTGCTGTCTTGAGAGAAAAGATGAATAAGTTTGCTAGTAATAATGTTGTAACAATAGAGGAACACTTGAAAGCTTTTATGGATATGCTAAATTATTATGAGGTAGAACATGAAGATGTTGTAATTATATTATTTGTACAATCTCTGGTAGAAGATGCAAGGGATTGGTATAGAGGTCTATCTAATGCTAGTATTGGTTCATGGGATGAGTTTGAAAAGTGTTTCAAGGAGCAGTATGGTGATAAAACTGATGCTAGTTTTATGTTAAATGAATTTAATAACTTCAAGAAGTCATTGAATGAGCCTATGACAGAGTTTAATTTAAGATTTCAAAAAGCAATGTATAAGTTGTTTCAGGTTTTGAGGCTTGATGAGAGTGTTTGTTTAACTACACATTTCAATGCTTTTGATGCTAAAATGCCCTATCTCCTCAGTGATAAGGACCCTCAGACTATGAGGGATGCATTTAGGGTGGCTATAAATATTGAGAGTAACAGAAGAGCTTTTGGGAAGTATGGTAGGAGAGAATAACCTAAAATTTTGAAAAATCCTAGAAATAAGAATGAAAAGGTCCTTGCTGTAAAGCCTCAGGATGATGAAAAGTGGGAAAAGGTTTACAATACTCTGAAATCAAACAAACTGTTTCTAAGTAAGATAAGGGTATAGGAAATGAAAATAAATCCTATAATAGAAATGATAGGCAACCTAGATTGCAAAATTATCCTTACAATACAAATCGGAAAGATGGAAAACCAATCTTACCTAGCCAGAAGCCTAAAAATGATCAACATACACCATACCCCTTACAGAAAGATTCAGTGAATCTAGTACCAGATAGACCATGGTGTGAAGTGTGTGAGCATCCACATGATCAAAATTATTGTGGTGTTGCTCAATTGCTTGTTGCTGAGGGAATAGAGGAGGATGCTCATGAGCAGACATCAAAATATGAGCAGGATGATATAGATTTTTGTATGGCAAGATCATACATTGATGAGGTAGAATGTTCCTCTGATGATGAAATACAAGATGCTAATGTGGATAATTAGAGGCAGAGAAGTGAGATGCATCATCAATAGGTATTTTTTGATGGGGAAGATGATTTTGATCATAACGCTTGCAATATGGAGCAGGTTGAAGATTCAGTGTCCTTATGGAGACCATCATAAGAAGAGATTGTAAGATTGACTGAGGAAATGGTTGCTCAAATGATAAGTTCACTTCAATTGAGAAATAGGACTGTGGGTGTTGAGCAAGGTAAACCTGCTGGCTTGTTTATCAAAGAACAAAACGATAAAAACAAATGTGTTAAGGTTGACAACAAAAAAGATGTTGTGAAAGTAAAAGAAGTCAAGAGTGATAAGGTTTGGGAAAAAAGAATGAAGCCCCAAAGTCTCAAGAAGATGTGACTTCGTCATTGGTGAAGACAAAGGTGATTACAAAAGTAGCTAAACCTGCTGTAGAGGATAAGAAGCAAAAGAAGCTAGGAGGAAATAATTAGCTAGAGAAAAAAGAAAATGATGAAGGTATGATGTCTAATTTTCCTAAATATACACCTATGGATATGTTTCATGTTCTTTATCAAGTTAAAGTAATTGTACCTTTGCTAGAGATGATGAGAATAAATGAACAAAAAGAAAAGACAATAGCCTTGATCACAAATGTTGTTGGTAATAAGACTAAACAAGGAAGTGGTAAAGAAGTAAAGGATAAAGAGAAATAAAAGGAAGTGGAGGGAATTGTGTCACAAATTCCCCCTATGTATTTAGGAAATTCTATTAACATGTGCCTTGAAAACATAACCCCTTTTTCTTAAGTGTAGATATAAATGGGAAAACTTTAAAGAACTGCATGATAGATTCAAGGGCATCAAATAATGTTATGCCAGTAAAAATAATGGAGGCAATGGGATTGACAAGAGATAATACTCAAGGTAAATTCTATGCTATGGATTCAAGAGAGGTACTAGTTATTGGAACTATCAGAGCATTGCCTTATAAATTGACTCAGTACCCTGAAAAAGATTTAGTCATGATTGTATTAGTCGCAGACATCCCACCTCATTTTCGGATGCTTTTGTTAAGAAAATGGAGTGCATCAATTGGGGGTAACATGCAATGTGATTTGTCATTTGCTACCTTCTCCATTGATGGTAAGGATGTCAAAATTGAAAGAGAGTCAAAAGTACCTCATATGATTGAGCATGGCCTGATTGAGAATATGACATGTTTTATTGATAGTGGTATAGATTAATTTCAGGTTGAGGAGTTCCCTACCAATTGTGATAAGCCTACTACATTGATTGATATAGAAATAAAACAATTGTCAGAATTTGATGATTTGTGGACTACGTATTTTGATGGTGCAAGTTCAAAAGAAGGGTGTGGTGCGGGTGTCTTGTTATGGTCACCAAGTGGAAAGACATTCAGGTTTTCTTTCACTTTGTTATTTGAATGCACAAATAATGTGGCAGAGTATGAAACCTTGTTACGAGGATTGAGATTGGTTGAGAATCATGGGATCAAGAAGCTCAAGGCAATTGGGGATTCTGAGCTTGTGGTCTCCCAAGTTAGATCCAAGTTTGTATCAAAGAACAAGAGGTTGAAACAGTACAGGAATGTTGTTTGGGATGAATTGGAGATATTTGATGCATTTGGCATAGGATGGACGAAGAGAGTTCAAAATAAAGTGGTAGACCTATTAGCCAACATTGCATTAAAACTAGATGATATGACTTATGCTAGAATTTCAAAAGTTGAGGTGCAGACCAGGCCATCTGTCCCTGATAATATAAAAAATTGGAAAGTTTTTGATAATGATGATGACATATTAAGGTTTTTGAATTGTGTGGGAGAGTATGAAAATCAAGAAATTGACTTTGGAGCTTTTGTTGAAAATATTGATGGCAAGGATACCATATTTGGAAATGAGGTCATTTAGTTAAAGAAAAACACAATTCCCAAGGGTCTGGTTGTATTAGAAAGAGTGTTTGATAATCAAGATAAGACAAAGGTTAATCACACTACTCCCCATCTTGATGACTTGGAAGAGATAAATATTGGAACATAAGCATCCCCAAAGAAGGTGTATATTGGAAAGAAAATGTCACCAAAGGTGAGGATGGTAATTGACTTATTAAGGAAGTTTAGGAATGTGTTTGCATGGCCCTATGATGATCTTGAGGCATACAGGGAGGATCTTTTCTAACATGAAATTCCTTTGCGTGATGATGCCAATCCATTCAGACAAAAGCAAAGGCCTATTAATCCCACTCTAGCCCCCAAAATGCAAGAAGAGTTAATGGAATTAAGGGATGTAGGAATCATCAAGCCAATTAGACCTTCATCCTAGGTATCAAACTTCGTACCAGTAAGGAAGAAAAATGGAGACATCAGGTTATGTGTATACTTCAGAAATTTGAATGTGTCTTCATTAAAAGACAATTATCCATTACCCAATATGGAAGCCATGTTGGAAAGGGTGACAGGTTGTGAGTTGATGTCTATGATGGATGGATTTTTTGGTTATAACCAGCTTATGGTCAAAGAGTCTGAGCAGTTTAAGACCACTTTCACCACACCATGGGGAACATATGTTTATGTAAGAATGCCATTTGGTCTAACAAATGCAGGGGCTACTTTTCAGAGAGCCATGGATGTGGCATTTTTTGATTTATTTAATTTGATTTTGGCAATTTACCAAGATGACTTGAAAACATATTCTAAAAAGGAAGAGGATCATTGTGAGCACATGGAGAAGGTATCCATTAGAGCCTTGGAGTATGGTATTTATTTGAATCCAAAGAAATGTGTGTTTGGAGTACTAGAAGGAAAACTATTGGGACATATAGTTTCCAAGGATGGAGTAAAAATTGATCTAGAGAGGGTAATTGCAATTGATAAAGTTCCACAACCCTGAAGTGTCAAAGGAATACAATCTTTCTTTGGACAAATAAATTTCTTGAGGAGGTTTGTGACAAATTTTGCTGAGATAGTTCGCCCTATTTCCAAAATGCTCAAGAAAGGAGCCAAGGTTGAATGGGATGAGGAGCCTGTGCAGGCTTTCCAATCCATTAAGCAAGCAATAAAGGAGGCTCCTGTGTTCAGAACCCCTGATTTTTCTAAACCGTTACAAATTTTCTCATTTGCTTCTTTCCAAACAATTGTAGCTGTGTTGTTGCAAAAGAATATAGAAGGTTTTGAACAGCCAGTGGCTTTTTTAAGTAAACCCTTACAAGCTACAAAACTTCAGTATGATATAAATGAAAAATAGGCATATGCACTGGTGAAAGCAATAAAAACTTTTAGGCCTTATTTGATGGGAGCTACTGTAATTGCATATGTGCCTAACCCTGTTGTTAAGGACATCTTCACACAACAAGAAGCATTAGGAATAAGGTGTAGGTGGATAAATAGGATCTAGGAATTCAATATTGAGGTCCAGATTACCAAACTGGTGAGAGGACAAGGATTGGCCAAGCTTATGGCCAAAAGTAATTTGGAAGCAAGTCAAATAAATTTGCTAGAAGAGGAGAATAGACACATATATGTGATATGGAGCATTCTGAATGGTATAGAGATGTGATATATTACCTGCAAAGAATGAAATGTCCTGGCAACTTGAGTGAAAATGAGAAAGGGACATTGAAGTTACATGTTATCAAATATGTTATTGTAGATGGAAAGCTCTGGTGGAGAAATGGAGAAGGTGTCATGTTGAAGTGTGTTGACCAAGATCAAGCCAAAGAACTTCTGAGTGAGATGCACGGTGGAGTTTGTGGAGGACATTATATGGCTAAAACAACTGCACATAAGATAATGAGGGATGGTTTTTGGTGGCCTATAGTTTTTAAGGATGCACACCAACTAGTGAAGACATGTGATGCTTGTTAACATTTCTCTGGTAAGTTAAAGTTTTATGGTAACTTGCCTCTAAAACCAGTTATAGTACAAGCTCCATTTCAGCAGTGGGGTATTGATTTTGTAGGAGAGATAGCATGTAAATCTAGTGGAGGCCACTCATGGATATTGGGGGCCACTGATTATTTCACCAAGTGGGTGGAAGAAATTCCAACAAAGAAAGCCACTAGTAAAGTGGTAATTGACTTCCTGATCAACAACATATTGACTAGATTTGGATGTCCAGAAAGGATTGTATCAGACAATGCAATGTGATTTAGATTTGAAGAATACATAGAATTTTGTGAGAAGCATGGCATCCAAATTTCTTATTCATCACCATATCACCCACATGGAAATGGACAAGCAGAATCAAGCAATAAAAGCTTGATGAAGATTATTAAAAGAATCCATGATCAAAATAAAAAGGCTTGGGATTCTAAGCTAAGATTAGTTGTCTAGGCAGATAGGGTAACTGTGAAGAAGGAAATAGGTTGTGCCCCATTTGACTTGGTTTATGGGATAAATTCTAGGTTTCCCCAAAATAACTTAATGGAAATGTATTAGTTTGTCTAGATGTATGATAACGAAATTGATGACAAGATGCAATTGAGAGTAGAAGCTCAGATTATAGAATTGGATGAAACCAGGAGGGAAGCACAAAAGAGAAATGAAAATTTGCAGTTGCAAGTAAAGAATTTGTATGACAAAAGGGAAACTACTAGGAGTTTCAAAGATGGAGATTTGGTTTTAATGTGGAATTCCAGACTAGAAGATAAAGGGAAACATGGGAAATTTGATGCAATCTGGTTGGGTCCATTTTTTATTAATGGAAAGTGGGATGAAGATTCATACTTCCTCCAAGATATGATAGGGGATATTCTTGAACTACTAGTTCAGGGACAATTCTTGAAGTTATACTTCACTTGAAGTATTCTTTTCCATGAACAATAGTTTAGGTTTGTATATTTTGTACATAGGTTGGATTGTTTTGTCTGAACAATCCCTTTTTGGTTGTCTTTGCCTCTTGGTCTACTCTTCCCAAGATTCTGTTTTCTCACTTCATTCCAGTGGAATGAACATCCCCAACTGGAGCCACTGATGGAGCTTCAATATTTTGCTCCTTTTTTTTTACTCATGCCCTGCCTTATGTCTCTAGTCTTTCATGCTATTGGAAAATTTCTAATGGTTGGGGTTTTAGCTTTGCCTACATGTAAAACCCTTGTGTTATTTTATGCCTTGGTTGGGATCTATCTTGCTGTTACTTTTGGAGGGTTTTTAAAACATCTTATGTCCTATTGGTTCATCTTGGCCTGGTCCCTTTAGTCTTAATATTTTATTTCCTTTGCGGGTTTTATTTTCCTAAGTCCTAGTTGGCCTTGTGTTTCACGGTTTTAAAACAACTTGTGTCATTTTTTTCCATCCACCTAGTGATGTCCCCTTGTTCTTTAATGAATGGTTTATTTTTGCAAAGGAATGAAATTTGCGCTACCATTGGTCATTTGCCTTTGGATACAAATAGTTTCCTGCCATCGCTTGATCATGAATTGTAGGATTGCGATATCAAGGGGGGGAACCACGTGTCCTATCTGGGGGATCAAACTTGCACCACTACTAAGCAATTACCATTTGATCTTTGTTGTTTGCTGCCATCCTACGATGGAGCTTTGGTTGATTGCGAAATCATGGGAGGGCACCACATGGATTTCTTTGGTGAGGACAATGGAGATAAGTTTTTATGCCATCGATCAATTATTGTCAGAAATCAATGGTTGCTCGCCATCTTGTGATCCAAAATTGCAAGATCGCAATATCACGAGCGAGTGATGTGTGTCTCATATGATGAAGCTGAAAAGATAAAAGGAAATGTTATCTAGCCTTAATACATTAAAAGGCGAGTTAATAAAGTGCTCTTAAGATGCAAATGCTTCAAATCGATGGATATGTTATAATATTGATGGAAAAGCTACTCGAGGGTTAATGATAAGGCTAGCAACTATGTAGAAAGAACAAGATTACCGATGTTCAAGATCAATGGTTTCCTGCCATCGCGCGATCAAAAGTTGTAGGATTGCGATATCGTGGGAAATCACCACGTGGACTTCCTTCACAGCGTATGGTATGGTGGGCCCCTTATTGCCATGTTGGAAATTGTGTTAGCCTATTTTGAAGGTGGTCGTTGATGATTTGATCAAACTGAAGAATCGATGGCTTGAATTTAAATCTGCATCAAATATGGTTGGAGCCGTTCGTACAGCACAAGAGTGAGCTTTAATGGTGGATGAGAGACATACTAGTATAATTTTATTGACATAAAATAATTTCTCTTGCTTTATTTGTATCATAAATCATTCGAGTATTTTGTGGAGTAGTCTCAGAGCCGAAGGTGGAATTGCAAGTTTCTATAGCCAAAATTTTGGATTTCTGTGAACAAAGCTGTGAGTTTAATTTTTGTGCCTTCCAGGAATTCTACACTTGCATTTGGGAAAGGATTAGTTGTCTTTGTTAGTGATTTTTTTGATAAATGTGTCAGGGCTATAATATAATTGTAGATTGTGAGAAATTGCAGTATTTTGTTATGTAATTTTCTATCTCTAGTTAGTCCTAACTATTTCAATTATAACATTGTAAGGAATCCCTAGTTTGTCTGAGATGGCACCTCCAAAGCAACATTCTAGCCATCTTGATTATATAAGAAGAAACCTATATGATGATTTCCTGAATCAATTTCCCTTGTCAACGAATGATAGAAGGAAGGGACTGGTTCTAATGTGAGGGAAAATCCTAGGGGAGGGGTTAGTGTGTAATTGCTCCAACATTGTTGATGCTAGGGTTCCCCTCACTAGTTTAGAAATGTTCAGGTTGTGGTAGGGGTAGAGGAATTTTCCTCACCCTTTCTCAAATGGATGGATGTATGATATGGGGAAGCTGGTGGTACCAAATGTATTCCCTGATGTAGACCTACTTAGGGAAGTTGCTGCAAGATATGACCCTACCACACAGGTGATCAAAGATAATGATGGAGGTGTTCTACTAAGTATTAACAAAAAAGAGGTCCAACATATTTTTCACATGAATGAACCTAGTGAGGACTTGGTTCCTATCAATCTTGAAGAGATGAAGCAGGAATATGCAAAATGGAAGCCTCTTTTTCGAGCTAAGTTGCTTCCACCTCATTTGGCTAGGGTAGGAGGGTCAAGTTTTCATATCAGCCCCAGTGACCAAGAACCTTTTAGATTAAATTGTTTTGCAAACCATTTCCTAGCCACTTTCTATTCATTGTGTCATATTTTGGGTTTTAGTCCTGGTTCATTAATTCCCATTGCATACATGTTCATGGGGGTGCAAATACAACACCCTAACTTCCCTATGACCTATGACTTTGATTCTTTCTTGGATGAGAGGATACATGAAGGGTTGTCAAAGCTATAGAAAAATGGTACCGGCACCCAATTCTTTTTGTATTCTATGCTGATGCATATGCTTTTGTTCAAAAATGTTGACTTCTTCTCTAAGAAGATGAAATTAAGGCAATCGGCTGATGGAGAAAATTTTCCAATGCAGATATGGGCTGCAGATTTATCTTCTAATAAGGAAAGCACTAGTTATGTGCAATTTGATAAAAAAATTTCTTCCAGATTAAGGGCTAGATTGATGGTGAATGTACCTAGGATGCCTGAGGAATTACATGATTTTCTCAGGCCAAAGGGGAGGAACCCAGAATTGAAGGTTTTCCATAACTAGGGTGACATTATCTCATATCCGGTCAACACTGTCTTGAGAGTATATGGTTTTTAGGGAGCCCCTCATATACCACCATATAATGTGCCACCAAGAGTGGGGTTTGTACAAGTTATGTGGCAGATAGGTTGTATTCATGAGGACAACCTCACTGGAAGGGGTAAGGGAACATTTTTCCCATATTCTATAGTAGTGTCTGATTTTGCATTTTCAAAGAGAGGCTAGATGCATTTTGATAAATTATTTGATGATTACCATTTGAGATGTGGTCCAAAGTGACAACATGATCTTGAGGGTTTCTTTTGTCTTTTTAGACAAAGAATAAAAGCTAGAAATTTTTTGCATGAGTTCAACTTCCCTGCAGACTTGATTAGAAATGAATTTGATTTGAATAGATAGGAGTTGAACAAGGAGAAATGGATAGCCTATAGTAAGCTACTAGATGTTGTGCACAAAATGGATCTGAAATATGATCCACTGTTGGAGTTTAGTACCCACCATAAGAAAATTGATTTTCTGATGGGGAACTTCAAGGGGATTATGGGCACATTGAGGACTAAAAAGATAAATTTAGAACTGAGTCTAGGTGTACAAGAAAAAGGTGCCAGACCAATTGAAACAAAGCCAACATATCAACCTACTAAAAGGTGGCCCATTTACAGAATCAAAAAGGATAGCACTAGTGATGAGGAAGAAGTGGACAGAAAAGGAAAGAAAATTATGAAGATTCCTTCACAACCAGGGAAAAATTTCAAGGTGCCTAAGGAAATTAAAATCATTGATTTAGAATCATCACAGAAAGACAATCCCTTATCACCATCATCTGAGCCAAACCCTAAGAGGCAAAGAGTTGATCAGCCACGAGAGAATCTGATGGATGAAATAATTGTTATTGATCAAGACATGCAAGTTGGTATGCCTTCCCCTCCTTGGCTAGCTGAATTGGTTTTATCTAATTTAGATATGAAAGAAAAAAGTGTACAAGATGCAAGAATGGAGGCATGCAATGAGTTTCTAGATGAAAATACATTTGTAAAGCCTCATGTATTCTTCCAATTGGCATGGAGGATGAAATGTGAAGAATATCAAGATAAATGTAGGCAGAGAAGAGAACTAAGGTCTGATAGGTCAGACCAGGAGAATGATGAGGAGCTAAAAGCTGAGGTAATGTAAGAATTCAAGAACATCACTCTTGAAGAAGGAAGAAAACTGGGGAGTCAGGCTGGTGTATCGATTTTTCCTGAATGGGACATTGCAAATTCCTTGGCCTTTAATTCTATTATGAAGTCCAAGCATCCATTTCAAGATTCTAAACAAGAAGTCAAGGAAGCATTGCAAAACTTTTCCTTCAGTGAAGAATATGAAACATTAGTAATCTGGGTATTAGCCCCATAAGGGAGAAAACCAGATGTTTTTGATATTAATCAAAATTTTAGAGGATGAATAGTAATAAAGAGAGCTTCAGAGACCTCAACCATCGAGGCCACTAATTTAACTATGAATGTGGCCAAATTGGCTCAAAAGACTACTGAAAGGGAAGAAGCTGAAAGGAAGAGATTAATGGAAAAATATAACCTTTCGATTGAGTACGGAAAGATGCAGTAGAAAAATGTTGAGTTGCAAACTGAGGTGGAAAGGTTCAGGTATAGACAGATTGGGGAGACATAAAGTGCTCCAGGAACCAATACATTACCTTCCATAGTAGGGTCAACACCTCCTGCTTCTCCAATTGTTTCCAGACCAGGGTCTCCCAATAAGAATCCTATCCTCAACCCTTCTTTAGAGGAAACTGGTGAAGAAATAGAGTGCTCTGTTGACCCTGCAAAGAAGCGGCTCTTGCAAAAAATTTATGAATTGCAGGCATCATTAAAGGTAAATGAGGATGGATCTCTTTTAAAGCAAAAGGAGATTGTTACTACTATTTTAAGGCATTTAAATGAAAAGGTTGATAGTAAATTGCTATCTATATATTCTTTATATTCTTTGTTGTTAGAAGCAATAAAGAATATTGATAGGGATCAGGAGGTAGTGATACCAATAATTGAAAATTGGATCCCTAGGGCTAGTGATCTAGATATCATGTATAAGGCCTCAAGGTTTGATATAAATAATAGACCGAAATCATTAAAGCCTACTCTTGTGTTAGTAAAATAATTGCAATGTTTTTAGATCTTACCAGATGACTTGAGTAGGAAGATTAGGGAGTTGGTGAAGAACTTCAATGATTGGGGTAACACATTGTTACTTGATATAATTGATGAGCAGGGGAAAAGAAGGTTACTCCAACAATGGCAGGATCAAGCAAGTGAGGTCATCAATGATCAAATTAATTCAATTTGTGAGGACTCAAAATATGATTTTTTTGTGAGCTGTATGCATAAAATAATTAGTATGAGCTAAATTTTGGAATATTTTGAAAGGGATGTAAATCAGGTAGTGGTGAGGAATACCAAAAGTGGGTAACTAAGTATTTGACTGGGGAAGAGTAAAAATAATGGACTACTAATAGGTGGAAAATTAGATGCTATAGTTGCAATGGTTCTAGTTTTGTGTTGATGGCATTCTTGGTGTGTCTTTCTTGTGGCTTTTGTTGCATCAATGTTCCTTAGTTGATATGATGAACAAGAATATTCTCCAAGGTGGTGGCTATTGTAACAATTTTTGGAATATCGCCAGGTGGTCCAATTGGCTGGTGACATGTGTACTTTCTGGCCCGATGCTTGTTTTCTCCTTCATTATTTATAAGAAAGATTTCAAGGCCAGAAGTATGGGTTAGCAAGTTAGATAATTTTTGGTCGAGTCTAGGTGAATTTGTAGAGAAAATTGTAAAGTCTGATGTTTTTAGAGAAATGCAATTTAGGTATTGAGTCATTCTATAATAGGTTTTTAATTCATGGAGATTTAATGTTGTATGATAGTACTAGAATTTGATTTGAAATGATAAATTCGAGATCATGTCTCTCCATTGTACATGCATATCTGAAATTTGAATGAAATAACTAACGGTTGTTTTATCCATCTCATTGTTGTGGTGTGTATGATTCTATTTTAGCTTTAATTCAATGAATTAATTAAAATTCTTGAATGGGATTATAGACAGATATGTTCTGTATAAGGATTTGATAAGTAGTATTGGGTTATTATGCATAATGTTGAAATTGTAATGTAATATTGTCAGGGATCTTATATGTCATGTATTAAATATGTCATAAACCTCTAGATGCTTATGAATTTGACTCCTGCAATGGATGTATGGCACTGATCTAAGTTGTACTTATTCGTGTAGTTCAGTATTTTTTTTCTTTGCTTAGAGCTTGCTACAAATTGCAAATCAATGACTATCTTAAACAATGGATTTTGTTTAGTTATCTCATGCTCCAGATAGTTGATATTGTCTATGAACAACCAATTCTAGTTGATATGATATTATCGTGTTGAGCTATTTAAGTGAGGTTATCTGCTATTGTTAATGTCATTTATAATAATGGTGTAGAGGTTGTAAACACATTAAGGGATCACCCTCCCGGGTCTTGCAAAGCCCAAAGTGTTGGAGGATTTTTTAAAGTCCTCATCAGTTGGTCTAGGTCCTTTGAGCTTCCTTTGACTGGAATTGGCAATTCCATAGGTAGGTTAGAAGACAAACCTAGTTACATTATAAAAAAGAACCAACATCATGCAAGGTGGAGAAATTCTAGGAAGACTCCTTCTAGATAAATTTTAGATTAGTATGTAAAGTATAACCAATCTCTTTTGTTTCTTGGAGGATTATAACATCCTTATATTTCTCCAAATTGAGGAACCTTTTGATGATATATTTCCTGTCAAGGATCTCTAGACCCCTAACATTCCAAGAGATACAGTTAAAATTCATCATCAATGTTCATGGGGGTTTCCTCTAGATCACTCTTGAAGTGTTCAAAATACTTTGGTATTTTATCTTCTATTTTGATCTTCTTGGTGCTAGGCAATTGTAGAACCGTGCTCATTTTCTTCCTCTTGTTTATTGCAAGGGGTTTACTGCCTTTCCTAGGTCTACCTGAACCTACTTTTGGCTTAGGATTTTTCTCAATCCTTTTATCAATGATATTCTCATTAGCAAGGAACCCTTCATTTATGAAGGGTTTCTTGAGGAACTTGAATAAGGCTTAATGACCTCCTCATCCAAGGATAAATGGGGATCAAGAGGACCATTAATAGTTTTCTTATCTCAATTTTAATTAATATAATGGAATTAATTATATAAGCAAATTGATTTAATTGAAGTATAAACATATGAAAAAATATATTGAAAAGTAATGGTAAATCTTAAGAACCTTAACTAAAACTATTGGACTTTCTTATTGAACTGTATATTTTTGGCTCCTTAGATCTTTCTAGCACTTCTAGGGTTTTTCACCTAAAAGGAGAAAGTAGGGCCAAATATGACAAAGGGTTCATTCAAATTATGTTATGTATGATGTTATATAGGTTAAATAAAATGAACTAAGTGAAATTAAATGATCTATATGACTCATTATGTACACAAAACCTAAGAAACAAGTGATTTTTGAAAACACATTGTGTTGTACAGCAATACTTGGAAATGAATAGAAAACTATAACAAAAATGAATCAAACTAAAAGAGTATACCTAAAATGTTGAAGAAGATTGGAAATGACATTTGAAATGTTGTTGATGCTAGTTTTTAGGCCTGGTGGGACTCATTCACCATTCTGGGTGAATCAGTCATAGTTTTGTCAAATTGAGTTTAAACTTGTTTCTAACAAAAGGGTGCTCAAAAATGCAAAAAACTCAAAATCGACTCTAGAGTGGGACTCATTCGCCACCCATGGTGAATGATTCCACTTTTGAATTTCCATATTTTCAAAAGTGGATTTCGGAGCTTGCAATTTGCACTTTGACTTCCTACAAGTGTCTGCTTCTGAAACTCTAATTTACAGGCCTAAAAATGAGTTTTTGTTGATAATTTGACTTGTTGAATGAAGAGAAGACTTTACCAACCTTAAAAATTGATCTTCAATGATTTCCAAGCTTCCAAGGGACCTAAATCTACAAACACACAAGAAGAGAAGAAGAAATGGTGAATGTTAGGGCATGGGGATTTTCCTTGGTCAAACCCCGTTTAGGTAATTAAACAAAAATGATGAAAGAATAGAATGAAACATGCAATAATGGAATAGATTACCTTTCCATGATGTTGATCTTGTATTTCTATAGCAATGGAGAAAGACTCAACCCTTGAATGTCTTTAGGAGCTTTCTTAATGTCTTGCAATGATAAAACCTTAAGTTGCTTGACTTGAGATGAAAGATTTGTGGATGAATAATGAATAATAGATGTGAATTAAGTTAATGGATGTAAAAATGAGTTTAGAGAGTCGATTTTATAGGAAATTCACCCATTTTACCCATTAATACCTCATCACAGGCTGACATGAAGTAATATTAAACTCAAATTTCACTTCTTTTCCTGCTCAAAGGTCAAAATTGAGCCAAATGGGACTCATTCGCCACACATGGTGAATGGGTCCCACTTGGATGGGACTAATTTTCCATACATGGCGAATCAGTCCCATATGGGCCAATTTGATAGCTCAGATGCCAAGAGATAAGGAAATAAGGTCTAGAATGCAACTTTGTTGGGTATTTGATCAATTTAGGCCTTGGGATGCACAATATGGGCTAATAGGGGACTATTAGTGATGATGTAAATGTAAAATAGGGCCTGAGACATAGAAATGAATGTGAAAGTGTGATTAAATACACTTTACAACACTAAAATGAGGTGCACATAGCCTAGGAAGGAACAAGAACCAATGTGAATGTGTAAGACACATTACAACACTAGTTTAACATTAAGTTTACTTTAAAAGCCTTCTAAATTGATGTGAGAGTGTTATTAAACATATTTTATAATGTTGAATTAGGAAGAAATGGTTTCACTAAGTCTATAAAAGAATGAGAACCATTACAAGACTTTACAACACCTTTACAAGACATCGTTAAAAACATGTTATTCAATTTGCAAGGGTCCAAGACCTAGTGTGGATGCATAAAATGCCTCACTACGCGTAAATAAAGGCCTCATTAAGCTAATCTATCACAAAATAATCCCATGTCAAGCAAAGGGTCTTTTTTCCTATGGCACATTTACCCCCCATTTTAGTGAGAGGATGAACTTGCTTCAAACTCACACTAAAGTAGACATTCAAGAGAGATATTTATGTATAGATGCAAATGAAAAAGAATGAAAAAGATGAAAGGAGATTGTGTAAGCCCCTAGGATCCAAGATCCTAAGTCAACCATCAAGATACATAATCGTGCAATGGCAAGAAAAAAGAAGAAAAATGGGGTGGAAAAGATGTACTCACTCTGAGGCCTCAGAACTTTAGGTCATCTACTAGGTGAGAAGTCCACAACATACTCACTCTGGGGTCATGGAACTCTTGATCATCTGTGGGGTGAGAAATCCCAAAAGGTGAAATACATACGCTAGTTGGTATGCACTCAAAAATATTGGTGGCTATGTGGAAAGTTGTGTCGCTAGATGGGTTTCCCACTCAACCATACCAAAGTTGTACCTCCTGATAACTTTAATAAGGCACCACAAAGGAAAATGGTTTCCGAGCTCTATAAGGTAAGAAAAAATTTGTATGCTTGACACTCATAGACATTGTTAATGCAAAATAGTGTAAGGATTTTTCAAAGGGATTTTACTTAATTCGTGCAATGTATCATCTTAGGGAACATCATGCACAATGTCCCCAAGAGAGGATAAGTGCAAGGTCTCATCCTGGGGAACATTGTACCTAATGTTTCCAAGAGAGGAAATTGTAAGAAAAGGAAAATCACATAATGAAATGTGAGTGGTGATGTATGCCCCCATTTTAACGTAGTTGTGAGCACCCATACTGTGAGAAATTTCTCTAAAGTAGTAGAAGAAGAAGACATACGAGCTTACTCAGAAAGCCCTATGCCAAGTCATATGTTTTCAAGAAGCTACATCATGAAAAATTGGAAATATGTCATATGCAAGCCAACTTAAGGCATGTCATCCACATTCCAAACTTTCTCTTATGTATTCATGAAAGGTTAATGACTAGCCAAAGGAGGCCACTAAAGGTGACATATGAGGACAAGGCTATCAAACCCCTTGCCCCTACTTAGTGCAAGACAAAGGTGAGCCGAAATGATTGATGAGATGTATGCTAGAGTGAAAATCTATATAAATTAGAGGAATGAGGTGCCCCCATATAGGGAAGCATACCAAAATCTTGAAAAATGTTGTATTTTATGACTAAAATCATTACATTCATTAGTGAAGTGATGTGAACTCTATGATAGGTGAAAAATGAAGTCTTGGAATAGCATTTCTTTCGAGTTCTTGGAGGAGTCTCGATAAGATACCCTCTTGATCAATGGTAGAAGGGGGTCTTGTGTTGAGTGTGGAAGATACATCTTTCTTAGTAGTAGATGTCATACCTACGGAAGACTCTTTAGGTTGCGAGATTTTTTTCTCTTCATAAGAGGATACAAAATCTAACGAATTCAAATCATGAGCGTTTTGTGAGATGACATTGAAATTAAGTGAAGGAATAGTTGTGTTTTGCATGTTGGGTAAAGGCTGATGTTCAAGACCATTAGTTGTTAAGGATGATTTAGGAGTGTGTTGTGGGAGATTGATGATGTTGGGTGAAGGTTTGGTGATCTCTATTACAGGACAATAACCAAGAACATGAGTTATTTGTTGTATGAGAGGTTCGATAGGGTTGCAAATACCTTTTTCATTAGAACCATAGCCTTTTTCACTATAGACAAGTTGTTTCATAATCTCATAACCTTTTCGATAAATCATTTTGATTGTTTTGTAATTGGGTGGTTTTTTATTATTGTGTACATCAAAGGTTGTTGTGTAGTTTTCTTTGTTCTCTAAAGTGGTTGAGATGGATGCTTTCGAAGGGTCATCTGTGTTTTCATTTTCCCTATTTGAATCTTTGAATATTTGTGTATGGTCTTGTAATCACTCATGAAGTAAGTTGTAAAATCCAAGGAACCCCAATCATCATCTAATAGCTTTGTGGCTTGTTCATTGTGTTGTTGTTTGTCCTTGTGTTGTGCAGGTTCCACTTGTGTGGTTGGTGTTAATGTATTCAAGGGGTTCTCTTTGGTTTGCTCAAGTTGTAAGACACTATAAGGCTCATCATCAACATCGATTTTGTACACTTTGTTATTGTGGATATATTTCATTTTATGATGAAGAGTGGAAGGCTCACCATTCATTGCATGAATCCACAACCTGCCTAGAAGAAGGTTATATGAAAAATCATTAGGAATAACATGGATTGGTGTATCTAAGGTGGCCACTCCAACTATAAGGGGTAAAGTAATCACACCAAGCAGTTGTTTTCTTACATTGTCAAATCCCCTAATGGATAAAGAATTGGATTGGATGTTTGATCTAGGGACACCAAGTCTATTGAGAAGGTTCATGCTACATACATTAAGAGCATAACTAGTATCTATAAACTGTGTTCTCTTAATCCCTTTTCGTAACTTGTATTGAGCAATAATCATAAAAGCTTCATTTTTTTTCTGCACTTCCAAAGGAGGGAGTTCACTTTGGTGGAAAACAATGTTAGGATTTATTCCTTTGATTATGGCTATGATGTTAATTGGTTGCACATTAGGAGGGACAAGAACTTGTTGCAAGGAATATCAGATCATGTTGTGATAGTGAGGGGAGGATTGAATAAGGTCCCATAATAATATCTTAGTAGGAGTGTTCTTAAGTTGTTCAACAAGATCATACTCCTTTGCATGTCGGATGAAGTGAGGGGAACTAGGCAAATTAGGTAAAGGTAAAGAGATTGGGGTTGGTTGTGGTGGTTGTGGATTATTTCTAGTGTTATATGTATGAGAAATTATGGTATTATAACTTGACTGCTATGATACATTATTTTGAGGTGGATAAAGGATAAGTTCAGGTTTATTTTTTTGTTTGTGTGAAGGTAGGTAGAGAGTAAACTTGGGTTTAGGTGGAGGTTTATGTGAATGCGGGTAAAGAATGAGTTGAGTTTGGATAATGTTAACATCCCTTGACAAGTGAGATTCCATATCATTATTGTTGTTCATGTCTTGCATCATGATATTGTTCCTAGGAGGAGAGTTTTGTGGAGAATGAAAAAACAATTTTTTTTTACATTCTAAGGTTGGTTATCCTAGAAGGACTTCATCACAAGTATGAGGATGATCAATGATTGAATGTTTTTTCTCAATAAAGTTTTTTGTAGATGAAAGGGAATAGTTAATATTCTCATGACGCTTATTGGTTATGTTCTCTAACAACAAAGTATTTTTGTCACAACTAGGAGAGATACTAGGAGAAAGACAAATGTGATTATCATGATAATTTATGACTTCATTTCTTTGTTCCCTAATGTCTTCTAAAATAGAATGGGTAGGGGAAGGATCATAAAGAGGGTTGTTGTAGACTAACATATCCTCATCATTTATAATCTCATCTTCCTCAAGGTTATTCACACAATGTAAATTAGGTAATTTTATGTTTAAGAAGGTGTCTATGATTTCATGCTCTTCTGCTAAAATATCTTCCCAAAGGGGATGAGGATAAGGAGAAACAAGATCCTCAATGATTGTAACTTCTTTCACCAAGATACCTTCATCACTATAAGGAGAGGTATTCGGAGAAGTACAATTATGATCATCATGAGTATCAATTTTTTTTATGCTCTTCTATCACATTATCCACACAAATAGGGGAGATAGGAGAGGGTGTGAGTTTAGGGTTAACATTGTCACTCTCTTGTGCTAAGAGACTCTCATAACTAGGACATGCATTGAATGAATGAAGATCATGCTTATTAACTAACTTTTTATTTGAAAATTTAGAGAAGATTGAAACTAACATTGTGAAAGAACAATCTATGCTAACTCAAAATGCAATGTAGAAGGCTAAAATGAAATGTAATTTTTAGACGATAATTGACTGGTTATGATATGTAACAATATGAGAATGCAAACTTGAAATTTAAACCATGCATGAAATGAGCTAATTTAGGCTAGATTTAATGAAAAGCATGTTACTAAAATGCAACCAACTGATATATCTAGGAAATGGCACCAAACAGAAGCCTAAAAATAGGGTTTTCAACTCTGTAAAAGGTAGTTTTAGGGGTGAAAAGGGACTAATTCGCCCAAGGTGGCGAATGAGTCCCAGTATGAACTTTTTAAATAATTTTTAGAAATTTTTAATGGATTTTATTGTTTTCTAAGTGCTATGATGTAGAACTAAATGAAGAATGCATAATTTAAAAAAATTAAAAAATTAGATGGCGACAATGCAACCTAAACACACTTTTTGTGAATGCAAAATTTGAAACCTAGTATGCAAATGAAATCATGCAAACCCTAATGCAAGATCAATGCAAGGATAGATCTATTATGAAGAAATCCAAATTAGAAGAAAAATTATTCTAAAAAGTGGGCTCACCAAAATGAACCATGGATTTTTTCCTCAAATCTTTCTAGCTCTTTTAGGGTTTTTCACCTAAAAGGAGAAAGTAGGGCCAAAATTGCTAAAGGGTTCATTCAAATGATGTTATGTATGATGTTATCTAGGTTAAATGAAATGAAATAAGTGAAATTAAATGATATATATGAATGATTAGGTACGCAAAACCTAAGAAATAAGTGATGTTTGAAAACACATTGTGTTCTATAGGAATACTTAGAAATGAATAAAAAACTATAACAAAAATGAATCAAATTGAAAGAGTGCACCTAGAATTTTGAAGAAGACTAGAAATGACATTTGAAATTTTGTTGATTCTATTTTTTAGGCCTGGTGGGACTCATTTTCCATTCTGGGCAAATTAGTCCCAGTTCTGTCAAACTAAGTTTAAACCTGTTTCTGACAAAAGGGTACTCAAAATTGACCCTGGAGTGTGACTCATTCACACCCATGGTGAATGAGTCCATTTTTTAATTTCTAGATTTTCAAAAGTGGATTTTGGAGCTTCTAATCTGTAGTTTGACTTCCTACAGGTGTTCACTTTCGAAACTCTAATTTATAGGCCTAAAAATGAGTTTTTGTTGACACTTTAACCTTTTGAATGCAGAGAAGACTTGAGAAACCTTGTAACTTGATCTTCAATTATTTCCAAGCTTCCAAGGGACCTAAATCTGGAAACACACAAGAAGAGAAGAAGAAATGGTGAATGTTAGGGCATGGGGGTTTGCCTTGGTCAAACCTCGTTTAGGTAAATAAACCAAAATGATAAAATATTAGAATGAAACATGCAATGATGGAATATATTAAATTTCCATGATGTTGATCTTGTATTTCTATAGCAATGGAGGAAGACTCAGTCCTTGAATGTCTTTAGGAGCTTTCTTGACATCTTGCAATGATAATACCCTAAGTTGCTTGACTTGAGATGAAAGATTGGTGGATGAAGAATAGATGTGAATTAAGTTAATGGATGTAAAAATTAGTTTAGAGAGGTTTTTATAGGAAATTCACCTATTTTATCCATTCATACCTCATCACATGCCGACATGAAGCAATATTAAACTCAAATTTCACTTTTTTTCCCACTCAAAGGTAGAAATTGAGCCAAATGGGACTCATTCACCACACATGGTGAATGGGTCATAGCTAGATGGGACTAATTCACCATGCATGGTGAATGGGTCCCACAGGGGCCAATTTGATAGTTTACATGCCAAGAGATAAAGAAATAAGGTCTAAAATGCAACTTTGTCGAGCATTTGATCAATTTAGGCCTCAAGATACACAATATGGGTTAATAGGGGACTATTAGTGATGATGAAAATGTCAAATAGGTCTTGGGACACATAAATCAATGCGAAAGTGTGATTAAATACACTTTACAACACTAAAATGAAGTCCACATAGCGTAACATTAAATACACTTTACAACACTAAAATGAGGTCCAATGTGAATCTGTAAGACACATTACAACACTAGTTTTTAACATTAAGTTTACTTTACAACCTTCTAAATTGATGTGATAGTGTTATTAAATACATTTTATAATGTTGAATTGAGAAGAAATGGGTTCATTAAGTCTAGAAAAGCGTAAAAGAAATTACAATACTTTACAACACTTTTACAAGAAATCGTTAAAAGAATGTTATAAAATTTGCAAGGGTCCAAGACCTAGTGTGGATGCATAAAATTCCTCGCAACACCTGAATCAAGGCCTCATTAAGAAAATTTATCAAAAATTAATCCCATGTCAAGCAAAGGGTCCTTTTTTCTACGTCACACTTATTTTTCTTTGTAACTATAGAATATTCTAGTTGTGAAGATAGTAAATATTGTAACCAAATTGATATATGAAGCAAGTGAATGAGTGCAATATATAATCAAATTTTTTGCTAGTGTAGCTTGTTGGCTACATAACAAAGCATTACACTTAAAATTACAATAGGAAACTACAAAAGTAGACGTTCTTAATGCATAAGATAATCTTTTATCTCTTACAATTGGGAAATTAGGTGCTTAAATCTTGTAAGTTTGTTTAATATTATTTGTTTTTTGGAAAAAATTGGGTGTTCATAACCTACAATCATGCATAATGTTAATGTTTTTTTGAAAACACTAAGTGTTTATAAAACAATATTTTCCATTACATTCCTACTGTCTAATTAATAAAATATTTTCAAGACATTCATATTGTTTTCTAAAATTCCAAGTTGCAAAGCATTGGTTTTATGAAATATGAAACCCACATAGTGTTTTAAAACCCTTTACAAGTAACAACCCAATTGGTTACTCACCCCTCACCTCAATTTGGTATGTTTTGTGATTTCCTTGAGAACCTTTTGTGAATTAGATAGTAAGAATGCAATGAAATTGGAAAACATTGGGTGTTAAGAAACCTACAACCCACACAGTGTTGTAAAACCCTTTAGATGTAATAACCCAATTGGTTAGTTGGGAAAAACAAGATGATGCCACTGTTATTTGCTTGCTTCCCTCACAATGAAGTTTCCTCCTATCTGTCAGTTTAGTCACTTTTATCACTCATCTTGGTAGGCCCTATAGTATTTCATTCTATCATGTTATGCATTTTTTTAGGAGATTAGTTGCATGAAAGAGAAGCTAATCTCCCAACAAAACAAACCACTAGACAAAATTTACAAGACACAACACACTATAAAAAATGCACTAGACAAAACATAGTGGAGAAAATGCAGCACTGCGCCATCCCATCATGTTATGCATGTTTCTATGTATGTTTCTATGTATGTTTTTATGTATGGTTTTATGCATGTTGTGCATTATTTCAGGAGATTAGTTGCGTCCACAGAGGGTTTTATAAAATTGTGTGGGTTGGAGGTTTCATATATCATGCACTCACCTCCCACTATGTTTACCAACCCACAATCATACAGAGTCTTAATGATTGTTGGAAAACACTTGATGTTTACAAAATGGTGTCTTTCATTAAATTCCTATGGTCCAAATAACAAAATATTTTCAAGAAATTTATACTATTTTGTAAAATTCCAAGTTGTGAAACACTAGTTTCTTGAAATCTGCAACCCACATAATGTCTTAAAACCCTTTAGAAGTAACTGTTGGAAATTGTGCCTCAACTTGCTAGCTTGTATCTCTATTCAAATCTTAATTGTCAATCGATCACTGGAGTTCCTAACTTAAGAACCTTGTTGTGGAGTTTGAAATTTTTGTAATGTTCTGACTGACTGACTTCCTTCGTTGTCGTGGAATTTGGGAACTTTCTAACTAGCAGTGGGAGTTACAAAGTTTGTGTTTTCTTTAATTGAGCGACAAGCTGATCAATGTGGGGACCACTTGGAATTCCAAGAGACTTGTTGAGAATATTTTAGATTCCTAGCTTGATTCTTTGGAAATGCACAAGTAGTGAATGCGTGTCATGGTGGAGACCACAAGGAATGATGAACAGGTTGGTGCGATGTTCAAATGTGATGTACGAGTAAGTTGGTAATAAAAGGACTAACTCATGGATACCTAAAGTCTTCGGGCTTTTATTTATAAACTAATGACTACTTATATTTCACGTGAATGTGGAATATTGTTGATGGTTGAGCTTCTTGGAAGTATTAGCGATAGTGATGGTCTTGCCAATAGTTTTGCAATGGGCATCAGTGAGATGTCTTGTCAATGGTGGTGACTCTTGCTGATAAGGACAATTGTTTTCCTTCTAATATCGGGGAGACTTGATTTGTTATCAGTTTGACTTCTTAGGGTGTTGTCGCTACCTTTGGTCTTGCTGATAGCTATGTGTTCAGGCATTTTGGCATAAGGGAGACATGGTCTAGTGTCTCACCGACATGCGATTCAGTTAAATTTTTTGACCGAACGTCTGTCCTACATGGTGTGTTATGAGCCAATGAAGCAAAGTGGAAGGAGAACCATTGGTAGTTGAACTATTGCGACCATTCCTATGTGGAAGATCAACATACCATGAATAGAGATATACTCTATAACGAATGACAATGATGTGTTTAGGTAATGGAGTTTTCTATTCGATACTGAACATGGATTGATCTGAGTGGGTTCATTGTATGCATCTAAGAGCATGGTTAGATTATGATTTTGTACAAGATTGATCAATGAATGTTGCTGTTTAAAAATTGACATCAGAAAGTGAAGTCTATACTCTGTATGTAATTTTGTTTACTGTAATACAAAGAGGCTTTTCTTGGTGTGGTGGGCTTTTCTCCTATAAGGGTTTTCCCATGTAAATCTGGTGTCCAATTGTGTATGTGTTCTTTCTCTTTTCTGTTATTATTTTCATGTGCATCTTATTGAACTGTAATTGCAAAATTTAAAGTCATGTTTGCATTCTTCCCCGAGGTTTTGGTGTTAGGAGAGTTTGTTCCGCACCTCAGCTTTCCTTACAAATGGTATCAAAGCCAGACCAGTTGTGTTATCCTTGTGCTTACGTTGGGTTTTTTGTGTCAATTCTATTCATGGTATTATTTTAGAACTCTGCTAATTTGAATTATAGTTTAAGATGGAAAGCACGTTAGGAAAGATTGAAATTTAGAAATTCAATGGTAGTAATTTTGAGTTGTGAAAACTTAAAATGGAAGATCTGTTAGTTGACTGTGATCTTTGGCTTGTTGTGTTTGGAACGAAACCTATAGGCATGAAGCAAGAGGATTGGGACCTAACATATCAAAAATCAAAGGGATTGATAAGGCTCTATTTAGAAGACTATGTTTTTCTAAATGCTCATGAAGAAAAGACTGCATCTTCTTTGTGGAAAAGACTGGGAACTATTTATTAGGGCAAGTCCTTGGTGAATAAGTTGTTCTTGAGAAAGAAGTTGTACTCTTTGAAAATGAAGGAGCATCTGTTGCTGATCATTTGAATGCTTTCAACATGCTGATTGCTCAGTTAGCATCTTTGGGTGTGAAGATTGATGAAGAAGATCGTTGTATGCTATTGTTATGTTCTTTGCCAGATTCTTGGGATCACTTGGTGATGGCTATTGGGAGTATGACATCCACTTTTAAGATGGAATATGTTGTTGCTTCTTTGTTATCAAATGAGATGAGAAGAAAATATTCTGAGATGGTGAAGGAGACTCTTGTTGTTACAGGTAGATTGAAAGAAAAAGGCAAGAAGAAGGACACGAAGTCCAAATCGAAATCAGAAGGGAGATCAAAGTCTCCTGGCAAGAAGTCTAAGGTGAAGTGCTAGAATTGTGGGAAACCTGGTCATGTCTGAAAGGATTGTAAAGAGGAGAAAAAGAAGAAGAAGAAGTATTCTTCTGACAATGATTCTTCTTAGAGTGATAAAGATGCTTTAATTGCAACCTTGGCTACACCAGCATTAGATGATGTCTGGCTGATTGATTCTGGAGCATCTTTCCACATGACATCTCATAGAGACTAGTTCACTAATTTTGAAAAATATGATGGTGGAAGGGTATATTTGGAAAGTGATTCATCTCTAGAAATATTTGGTCTTGGAAGAGTCAGAATTCAATTCCCTGATGGAAGAGTGAAGGGAATCAATGACGTAATGCATATACCAGGTCTGGCTTGAAATTTACTATCTGTTAGTAAGTTTAATGATGTTGGAGTGCAAGTCATGTTCTCTAGAAATGGCTGCAAGATGACTAGAGGCTCAATGGTGCTAGCTAGGGGTGCTCAAATTAGTACCTTGTATAAGTTGGATGCACATGCTATGTAATGCAATAGTGTCTCTGCAAAGTCACAGAAGGCTACTCATGGAGAAAAGGAGAAAAATTTTCCTGATAGTGGAAACTCTATGGAAGTTAAAATTCCAATAGAAAAGACTATGCTCTAGCATCATAGGCTAGGCCACATTCGAGAAAAAGGTTTTAAAACCTTGAAAAACAAAAACCTGGTTGAAGGGCTTGATGATTGTAACCTCGAATTCGAGTTTTGTGAGCATTGTATATATGGTAAACAACATCGTGTTTCATTTTACTCCTATCCTCACAAATCTTCTAGTTTACTTGATTACATACATTATGATGTTTTTGGTCGAGTAAATGTTCCTTCTTTGTCTAAATCAATATTTTATGTATCGTTCATTCATGATTATTCAAGAAGGGCATTTGTTTATTTTTTGAAAAGTAAAGCAGAAGTGTTCAGTCATTTTTAGGAATTCAAAAACCTTGTGAAAAATTAGACTGGAAGAAGAATAAAATGTTTAAGGACTGACAATGGCAGTGAGTTTTGTTCTGATGAGTTCGAAAGGTACTATAAAGATCATGGGATTAAAAGACATAAAACTACACCCTACACTCTGCAACAAAATGGAATTGTTGAAAGGTTCAACAAGATAGTAATGGAAAGAGCACGAAGTATGCTAAACAGTCTTGGCTTGGAGGAGAAGTTTTGGGCTGAGGTAGTTGCAACAACATGTTATTTAATAAACCATTCTTTGAATTCTTCTCTTGTTGAGAAAACGCCTTTGGAAGCACGATCTGGAAAGAAGCCCTCTCTAAGACACATTCGTGTCTATGGCTTTTAGGCATATGCATATGTGTCGAATCAAAAAAGGTCTAAATTGAAAAGAAAGGTTGTTAAATATTTTTTTATTGGTTATAGTGTTGGCATAAAAGGATACAAGCTTTGGAATTCTGATACAAAGAAGGTTCTATATAGAAGGAAGGTTATTTTTCATGAGCTGAAGCCTTCTACTTTGGATCTGCAATTAGAGACAAAATTAAAAAATAAAAAGGATATAGTTGAAATTCCTCTGACACCAGATAAAGAGGAATTGAAAATTCAAAATGTACTTGAAACTGAGGAGAGCTCAAGTAGTTCTTAGAGTTCTGAAGAAGAAGATCAACCTTAGTCTCAGCCTGTGAGGAGGTCAACATGTGAAAGAAACCAACCTGATAGGTATGGGTTTTCTATGTTAGATTCTACTTGTGCCTATGCTTTAATTTCTAGCACTGATGAACCTAGGACTGTGAAAGAGGCAATTAGAATGCTTGATTCAAACTCTTGGTTGGAAGCCATGAATGAAGAAATGGCATCATTAGAAAAGAATGATACTTGGAGTTTGGTGCCCTTGCCTAAAGGCAGAAAAGTTGTTGGCTACAAATGGGTATTTAAAAAGAAAATAGGTCTGGATTGTAGTGTGGAAAAGTATAAGGCGAGGTTGGTTGTGAAGGGGTATTCCCAAGTAGAGGGAATTGATTATGGAGAAATTTTTTCTCTTGTAGCTAAGCTGGCATCTATTAGATTTTTTTTGTGACTTGTAGCAACGTATGACTTAAAGGTTGAACAAATGGATGTGAAGATATCATTTCTTCATGGTGACCTTGAAGAAGAAATTTATATGTCCCATCCTAAGCACTTTGTGGAAAAAGGTAAAGAAAATCTAGTTTGCAAGTTGAAAAAATCTTTGTATGGATTAAAACAATCTCCTAGAATGTGGTTCCAGAAGTTTGACACATTTGTTTTGTCATTGGGATTTGTAAAATCAAAATCTAATCATTGTGTATACTACAAAGCTGAAAATGATCGTGTTATTATTATTGCTCTCTATGTTGATGATATGCTATTCATAGGCAATAGTAAGTCAATGATTTCTGATCTAAAACATTAGTTGTCTGCAAAGTTCAAAATGAAAGATCTTGGTGTGGACAGGTATATTCTAGGAATGGAAATAACCAGGGACAAGAAGAGTAGAAAACTTTGACTTAGTCAGAGTAAGTATATTAATACTGTTCTACAAATATTTTGTATGACCGAGTGCAAGCAGCTAGTTGTTCCAGTTTTACAGGGAATGAAGCTATCTATTGAAGACTGTCCAAAATCTCCTACTGAGATGGAGGTCATGACCAGAGTTCCTTATGCTAGTGTAGTTGGAAATTTAATGTATGCAATGGTCTATACAAGGCCAGACATTGCCCAAGCAGTGGAAGTACTTAGCCATTTTATGGAAAATCCTGGAAGGACACATTTGGATATTGTGAAGAGGGTGTTCAAATATATGAAGGGAACTTAAGAATATGCTTTGTGTTACCATGGAAATTTGGTTGAATCATAAAGGAATCTAATTATTCGAGGCTATATGGATTTTGATTGGGTAGGGGACAATGATAGTAGAAGATCCACCAGTGGATATATTTTCATGATGAATGGTGGTGCAATTAGTTGGATGAGTAAGAGGTAGGCTATAGTTGCTTTTTCCATTACAGAGGAAGAATACATGGAAAAAATACATGCATGTAAAGAAGCAATCTAGTTAAAACATTTGTGTTCTAACATTGCATTTGATGCAGGGAAAAATACAATTTACTCTGACAGTCAGGGTGCTATTTGTTTAGCGAAAAATCCTACTTTCCATGCCAAGATGAAACATATTTATGTGCAGTATCATTTTGTTTGAGATATGGTAGAAGATGGAAAGGTCTCTTTAGAAAAAGTGGATATTTTAGAAAATGTTGCAGATGCATTGATGAAACTAGTGAGCACAAACAAGTACAGGTGGTATGCTAGTTCAATGGACCTTGGAGCCCATGACCTTCATTAACTTCGAGTTTGAAGGAAGCTAGTAAGTCTTCATCAAGTGGGAGATTGTTGGAAATTGTACCTCAATTTGTTGGCTTATATCTTTGTTCAAATCTTAATTGTCGGCCGATCGTTGGAGTTCCTAACTTAAGAACCTTGTTGCAGAGTTTGAAAGTCTCGTAATGTCTCGACTAACCGAATTACTTCTTTGTCATGGCATTTGGGAACTTTCTAACTAGCAATGGGAGTTACAAAGTTTGTGTTTTCTCTAGTTGAGCGACAAGTCGATGAATGTGGGGACCACTTGGAATTTTGGGAGACTTTTTGAGAATATTTTAGATTCCTAGCTTGATTCTCTAGAAATGGACAAGTAATGAGCACGTGTCATGGTGGAGACCACAAGGAATGACCAACAGTTCGGTGTGATGGTCAAATGCATTGTACGAGTAAGTTGGTAATAAAAGGACTAACTTGTGGATACCTAAAGTCTTTAGGCTTTTATTTATAAACTAATGACTACTAATATTACATGTCAATGTGGGATATTGTTGATGGTTGAGCTTCTTGGAAGTCTTAGAAATAGTGATGGTCTTGTCGATAGTTCTACAATGGACATCGGTGAGATGTCTTGCCGATGGTGGTGACTCTTGCCGATAAGGACAATTGGTTTCCTTGTGATATCGGGGAGACTTGATTTGTTATCGGTATGACTTCTTAGGGTGTCTCTGATACCTTTTGTCTTGCCGATAGCTATGTGTTTAGTAATTTTGGTACTGGGGAGACACGGTCTGGTGTCTCACCGTCATCTGATTCAGTTAAATTTTTTTACTGAACTTGTGTCCTACATGGTGTGTTCTGAGCCAATGAAGTGAAGCGGAAGGAGAACCATTGGTAGTTGAACTATTGAGACCATTCCTGTGTGGAAGATCAATAGACCATGAACATAATGAGATATACTCTATAACATATGACAATGATGTATTCGGGTAATGGAGTTTTTTGTTCGATACTAAACATAGATTGATCTAAGTGGGTTCATTGTATGCGTCTAAGAGCATTGTTAGATTACGATTCTGTACAAGATTGATCAGTGAATGTTCTTTTTGAAAAATTGACATCAAAAAGTGAAGTATGTACTCTATATGTAATTTATTTTACTATAATACAAAGAGTCTTTTCTTGGTGTTGTGGGTTTTTCTCCCATAAGGGTTTTCCCACATACATCTGGTGTCCAATTGTGTATGTGTTCTTTCTCTTTTATGTTATTCTTTTCATGTGTATCTTATTGAAATGTAATTGGAAAATTTAAATTCATATATACATTCTTCCCTAAGGTTTTGGTGTTAGGAGAGCTTGTTTCACACCTAAGCTTTCCTTACAGTAACAACCCAATCGATTAGAAACCCCTCACCTCAATTCCTTTGGTTTTTCATCTCCCCCACCTGCAACTTCGCTCCCAGCTCTCCAACCTTTCACTTTCAACTTGGATAATTAGAAAACCCACAACACAAAGTATTTTCCAATAACATTACTTGTTACAATTTAAAATGCATGTCTTAATCATGTCATCTCCCTTTCCAGCCTATGGTGAACATATAGCTTCTCATGTAAGAATTTTTTTTTTGACATTATTTGAAGCGGTGGGAAAACCAACTTGATGGTACTATTAGGGGAGAAGCTAATCTCCCGACAAAAAGAACCTATGTATGCAACATTATAACATAGCACCCCATCCCACATCCCACACACTAGAAAAAATGCACTAATGGAAATACTTCACAAGAAAACCAACCTAACATTTGCATTGTGTTTACTGAACTTTTGTATTGTGTTTATTGAATGACAATTCCAATATAAAACAATTGGGAAGCTTGATTTCCATTTGTGTGTTATTATGGTCTTGCTTGAGCATTTTGTATGGTATATTATACTGAGTAAAAATAATTTCAATAACAATGTTCCTTAATCACAACCTTATGAAACCCAACTATGCAAAGATGCTTCACAACTGAACAAAGGTACACAATTTAAATTGATCTAAATACTGTTAATGTAAAATGATATATAGTATGTTCCTACTCTATTTTGGGAGATAAATCATATAGATGTAGTTTTGGAGAAATCATTCTAAAATTAATACAAATTAGTTATGAGGAGGATAATTAAAAGGATGTAGTATCATTGTTTACTTTGGTTTTGAGCATTTCTCATGTAACACTCACACTTCAAGGAGGAAACACCCTTCACATAAAATTTTGGGATATAATAGGCACACAATAATGTAACAATTATTTTATTTAAATTAAACTGGATTGTTTTTGCATTTTCCATAGTAAGCATCTCATCTATAAATAAATAATAACTTCTAAATGCAAAATAATTTTTGTAAGTTTAACTATCTAGTACACTTTGAATTTAATCTATGACAACTAGAATCACCTGTATTTAGTACAGAAGCTTCATGTCTCCTAAAGTGTCCTTCTCAATCCACCTTCCCTTGTTTTATTCAATTTTGTTTCCTCAAACATATCAACCACCTAGAAGGAAGACAACTGTTAGTGATAGATTAAATTGGTAAATTAAAGAAATTTGGTGCTACAAAAAATTCATTTTATTCCAAATTTCACCAATATGGGATTATATGTTGTGGTGACTAAAAAATTCCAGCTTGTACAGACAATAAACAAACATATTAATTTGTACAATGGGAATTTAATTTATAATTTAACCTATTGCTAACACTAGTAATATATATCAACAATTATATCTTCCATTTTCCCATTCTGCTAGAACTATGAAGCACTGAACGCTCATTTAGATATATGAAAAAAAACATCTCTCTTGACATATTACATAGACTATAACTTGCAATAATCAATAAGGGTAGAGAAGACAGACAAGAAGGATACCACTTACCACTATGAAACTTCTTTTTATATCCCATGTCTCTCAATGAACATCTAAATGACATATCAGTATTGTAACCATTGTTCCATGATATTTTAAACTAAACCATTACTTGTACAGATGATTAAAAAAATAGATTATTATAAGACACATTGATTACTAACCATGGTGTGCATCAGTTATGCAAGAATAAAGGTTAACAAGTCAATAAAAACCTTGGTAATCACCTTGATTGACCAAAATATAGCAGCTAATCTCCCAAAAAAATGCACCTATGTACATACAAAAATGCATAAAAACATACATAAAAACATACATAACAAGAAAAGATGGAAATATGAGATGTCAGTGCAAAAAAGAGAATCATTTTAGTGGAAACATGAGAGTCCTATGTGAAAAGGTAGAAAAACTTTGTAAACAACTTATTAAAAACAAAACATCTGCATTCTCTAATCAGAAAGACACTCTCAAAGCTAAGAACTATATTTGGGTTGTAGGTTTCATAACAAATAGTGTTTTCCAACATGCAATTATATATCTAGACAACATGCTTCTAATTAAAACCATTAATTTTGTAGACAATAAGAATTTAGTGAAGTTCATTCACCTTCACAATTTATAGCAACTCTTACACAAAAAAATTGCATTTCAATATCCTCATGTGGTTTGCCATTTATTTCATTATGTACATTCAAAGCTACATGGTGGAGATCATGGGGAGGAATGTCTTGAAAATGTTTTGTTAATTAGATAGTAGGAATGTAATGAAAGGCACCATTTTATAAACACCCAGTGTTTTCCAACAACTATTAACACTCTATATGATTGCAAGTTGAAAAAAATAGTGGGAGGTGAGTGGATGATTTATGAAACCTCCAACCCACACAATGTTGTAAAACCCTCTATGGACATAGCTAATCTCCCAAAAAAAATACACCTATGTACATACAAAAATGCATAAAAAAATACATTAAAACATGCATAGAAACATACATAACATGATGAGATGGCATAGTGTGTGACCTGCCAAGATGGATGATAAAAGTGATGAATGTAGTAGATGGGAGGAAATTCCATGGTGAGGGAAACATGGAGATAATGGTGGTGTTAGCTTGTTTTTCCCAATTTACCAATTGGGTTGTTACATCTAGCGGGTTTTACAAGATTGTGTGGGTTGTAGATTTCTTAACACCCAATTTTTTCCAATTTCATTACATTCTTACTATCTAATTAGCAAAAGGTTCTCAAGAAAATCATAAAACATACCAAATTGAGGTGAGGGGTGAGTAACCAATTGGTTTGTTACTTGTAAATGGCTTTAAAACATTATGTGGGTTGCACATTTCATAAAACCAGTGCTTTACCTCCTGGAATTTTACAAAATAGTATGAATGTATTGAAAAGATTTTGTTAATTAGATAGTAGGAATTTAATGAAAGGCACCATTTTATAAACACCCAATATTTTCCAACAAACACTAACACTTTGTATGATTGCAGGTTGGAAAACATAGTGGGAGGTGACTACATAATTTATGAAACCTTCAACCTATACAATGTTGTAAAACCCTCTACACAATGAAGCCAAATGAAATCCCTCATTTTTCCCATCATTTTGAATTACATTGATTTTTTTTCCTTGAGCGAGAAGCTATCCATGCACAACAAGAAAGAAGGCTGACGTGACTAAGACATGGACTTTAAATTGTAACAAGTATTATTATTGTTTGTTAGCTCGATCCGTGAATTCTTTCTATTGATGCATTTTGTCATTAGAGTGGGATGGGTAATGGTGTGTTATGTTATAATGTCTATACATAAGTGCATTTTTTTGAGAGATTAGCTTCTCCCATTATTTATTTCTTATTACTAATTTTTTAATCTATTGTTATTGAAAATCCCTCTATGTTGTGGGTTTTTTCATTCTACAAGTTAAAAGAAAAAGGTTGGAGAGCAAGTGGTGGAGTTATAGGTGGGGGAGATGAAAAAATAATGGAATTGAGGTGAGGAGTTTGTAACTAATTGGGTTGTTACTTGTAAAGGTTTTTAAAACATTATGTGGGTTGTAGATTTTGAAAAGGTAGTGTTTTGCAACTTGTAATTTTACAAAGCAATATGAATGTAACTTAGAAAGAACGAATGTAATGAAAGGCACCTTATAACAAGTCTTATGTAGAGTAAAAATTGTGTTTCAATTTTTTAATATGATCCAAATATACATTCACAATATGATTGCAGGTTGGAAAACACAATGGGAGGTGACAACATGATTTATGAAACCTTCAACCCACACAATGTTGTAAAACCCTCTACACATTGAAGTCAAATACCTTACTAGGTGTTTATAAAATGATGCCTTTCATTACATTCCTATGGTATAAATAACAAAAGCTTTTCAAGACATTCATATTATTTTGTAAAATTCTAGGATGCAAAACTTTGGGTTTTACAAAACTTTCAATCCACTCAATTTTTCAAAACCATTTAAAAATAACCCCTGCAACTCCCTTTTGAGCTTGATAGTAACCTTCAAAATGAGAATGTCGAAAATGACAACGTTTTGGGCCTTTTGTCCATTAGAAATTGTGATTTTGAAAACCCATTAGCATAGAATCCACATTGCATTTTCTTTTCTAGTTTCTCTAAATATTATTCATTTATTCAGTGAGAAAAATAAAATGGAAAATTTAAAAAAACCGTCAACACAAAAGTACGTAAACAACTAGATGCATTTCAAATGAAAACCCCTTTCTGCAAGGAAAAACCTTGGAAACCCATCACTGAAAACCCATCTTCACAATGAATAGTCATTCAATTTATTTAGTGAGAACATTATAATAGAAAAATTAAAAAACCCTTAACACAAAATCACATAAACAACTTTGCATTTCAAAAGAAAACCCCTTTTCACAAGGAAACCCCTTTATTTTCCCGTAAATGAAAATCCATCTTTGCAATGAATATTCGTTCAATTTATTTAGTGAGAACATTAAAATGGGAAAAATTAAAAATCCTTAATACAAAAACTCATAAACAACTCTACATTTCAAATGAAAACTCCTTTTCACAAGGAAATCCCTTTATTTTCTCATCAATGAAAACCCATCTTCGCAATGAATAGGTAGCCATTCAATTTATTTAATGAGAACACTAAAATGGAAAGATTAAAAAACCCTTAACACAAAAACACATAATCATCTCTGCATTTCAAATTCAAACCCCTTTTTTGCAAGGAAAACCCTTTATTTTCTTGTCAATCAAAACCCATCTTTACAATGAATAGTCGTTCAATTCTTCATAGTTCCTAGCAGAATCACAAAATGGCATATATTTCTGGTAGATATACATACCTACTAGCTAGCTTCCCATGCCTATCAAATGCATTTTGGTAGGGAGATTTTTTACTCTGCTTTGGCCTTTGAACGCTTGCAACTCCCTTTTGTGCTCCCCAACAACCTCCAAAATGTGAATGTTGAAAATGACAATGTTTTGGGATTTTTGTCCATTCTATTTTTTATTTTGAAAAAATTCTCGGCATTGCCAATATTTTTCAGTGATGGGACACGTGATGGAACTCCAAATGACACATTCCTAAAGGTTTGTCAATGTGTTCCATCAAGTCTTTCTATCGGTGTGTTTTTTGCAACACGTGGGATGGGGGATGGGGTGTTATGTTATAATGTTACATACATAGGTTCTTTTTGTTTAGAGATTATCCTCTCCCAATATGTAAATGGTTCCCCTTAAATTGATGAAATTTAAAGGGATGTGTACATTGTAAAAACAAGATATGGTAAAATTTTATCTTAACATGATTTTCTTGTAGTTTGAAAGGCTGACATAGTAGTTAACTTTGTTTTGTAACTTTAGTTCAATGGCATGGGAGGGAAACATAATAGAAACAAAATAATAGAGCGAAGGGTAGTGTAATAAGAGAGGGTATAGGATTTACAAGAACAACAACAACAACAAAAATTCTAGAAGCTCTGGTTTCTAGCTCTAAACAAGTAGGCAAAAAACCCTAGCTCCATAGTTTTTAAAGTATTTTTTATGATACTATTCAATATTAGTAAGTGTTTAAAAGGCCAATTTGGCAGCCTCATAAATAATTCATTGAGAGTAAGTAGCTAGTCAGGGAGAAGACTTCATAATTAAATTGTATGTTTACCCATATGAATATTTTTATTTGGCAACTTCGTTAATAATTATTTTAGAGTAATAAGCCCATGCCTTGCCATGATCTAATATGTGCATGTCTTTCTATCAATTATGGATTAGCAGTTGTAAGGTAGTCTCACCATTTAATATCTAGGTATGTGTAGGATCATCATGGAAAAAATAGGCCCTTAAGTGGAATTTTTTTTTAGAAAAATCAAAGTTAGGCAACTTGACGTAAAAATTTGAATAAGTTATCTACATTATTTCAAAAATATGTAAGAATAGAATCTGTAGAAAATTGAATGTAGTTTCTAAACTACTAGGTTTATTTCTTATTTTTAAATCTATTTGGTGAAAATTTGAAATTTGAATGCAGAGTACTTAAATTTCAGGAAAAAATAAGAAGTAGGTGTCTGCTAACTACCTAACCACACTAAAATGGTAATATTTTTTATAAGATTTTAGATATAAGTAGAGGACTCATGTACCAATGTGATGCATATTTCTTTGTAATTTTTTCCAAGTAAATAATTAATTATGATTTTTTATTAAAATTTTAAAAAAAAAACTCATATGTCCGACCACATTAACTTGGTCAAAACTTCATAAAATTCATTTTTTTAATCCTATAGTATTAAGCATAGAATGTGACACATGTTTTTGATTCAAAAATGTGATACTATTTGAGAGATAAAGATGTTTTTCAATCAACCTATCAATCAGACTTTAGTCATAATTCAAATAGAAAATGAATAATAATTACTTATTAAATTGGTAAAGAATAATTTATATTGGTGGAAAGATGAGAATCTCCTTTAAAACCATTTTGTTTCATCAATTTTGGGTAAAAAAAAAGTCTTCAGCCACATACCCTGCACATACCCATCATATCGCCACTTTTTGGCCCATCATGATCCTACACATACCCATCTGTAGAGGTAGCATCCATTAAAAATATGTATGCTTATCGAGTGTTGGGGAGAGTTGAGTATAATATAATTACATATATTCCTTTTCATGGTTGACATTTGTGTGTGATAGATATGACCTCCAACATGACCTTCATTTCACAAACATCTGTTTGATAGATCTTTATTACAGATGTGGATAACCCACAAAATACTTTTAAATTTTTTTGAAAAAAATTGAAATAATTCTGAAACATCAGAAAATGGATTTTCTATTTATGGTTTAGGACAAAGAAAACACATTTCACGATCACTTCATTGAAGGGAAACCCTCGAGATCTCAATCCAAGGATGAAATAGGGAAAGAGATCTTGCAATATGGTGTCCTAGGGTCTAATTTATGATTACAAGAGGGGTTCACCACCAAGCGAGGGCTTGGAAAGACTAATGAAATGCAATACCTAATTATGAAACTTAATGATATGCAAGACCTAGTTGAATGACCTAGAAATGCAAGTAAATCAAAACAAAAAATTGCAAGATCATAAGTGTGCACTTGGAAACCCGTAGAGGCTTGAATGAGGACCTAAATTGTTAAAAACACTTATTTTGATGCTGATTGGGACTCATATTTCAGTCTAGGCGATTTAGTCCCAGACTAGACTTTCTACACCAAAATTGGAATGTGATAGTGCTTATTCTGAAAGTCATGAAACCTTGAAAATTGGTTGTACTAGGACTCATATGCCAAAGGTGGCGTATCAGTCTAGTATTCCTTTTTGGAGGATTAAGACTTGATTATACTCTCCAATCTTTTCTCTTTCTACCACACTTTGTTTTTGGATTTGAAACCTTGATTTTGGACTAGTAGAAGACTTTTCATGACCTTGCAAGTGAGGAGACAACTCCAACAACTTCCTTCAAACTTGTAACCTAATCTTCAAATATCCTTCAAGCTCCAAGACACCTAGATCTGCAATTACACATATAGAGAGAGAAAAACTTGTTGATTGTTGGGAAATGGGGGTTTGACTTAGTCAAAACCCTTTGAGGTAATTAAACCCAAATGATGAGATAATGAAATAAGAACATGAAACATAAAAGATGGAACATGAAACATGAGCAATGATATCTGGAATGGTGTCTTGTAAATATACAATTTAACATGAAGTGGCCATGAAGACTATAGATCTAGATCTTGAGTATGGATATGAAACAATGTTTACAAATGGATCTTCAATGCTACATCACAACATTGACTCAATAACATGTTTGATGCTTGATAATATTGACATGACGATAGATCTTGAACTGCTACAATAATTGATGAAGAAATCTACCCTTGAAAGCCTTAGAAATGCTCTTGTAGACTCTCTTGATGCTCTTGTGAAGTCTTGGAATGCTTAACTCTTAAGTGCTTGACTTGATATCATGAAGGATTAATGAAATAATTATTTGAGACATTTTTTACATAGGAAATCAATCCAAGTTACTGTTTATTAGATCCCAGAGGTTGACATTCATAAAATTTAAATTTAAAACCCTGATTTCTCACTCAAAACCTTAAAAAGGGTCCAAATGGGACTCATATGCCACACTTGGCATATGGGTCCCACCTAGGTGGGACTCATACACCAAAGGTGGTGTATGGGTCCCACAAGACCTTTTTGGATAGATAAAGTTTTGGGCTGTTAAGAAATTAAGTCTATTTGATGTCTATGTTAGCATTTTGGTTGAAATAAGCCTTAGGATACATAATATAGGGTCTTAGGAGCCTATTAATGATAATATAAAGGTCATAAATGCAATGTGGCCCAAAACTCAATGTGAAAGTGTAAATAAATGTACTTTACAACATCAGATTAAGGAAAAATTGGGTCTATTTAGCTAAAAAGGGCCCTAAATCCAATGTGAATGTGTACATCACTTTACAACACTTGATTAAGGAAACATTAGGTCGCAGGGCTCTAAATTTAATGTGAAGGTGAAAATGAATACACTTTACAACATTAAATCAAGGAAAAGTTAGGCTTATTTAGCTTAAAAAGGGCCCAACACCTAATGTGGATGTGTAAAACACATCACATTTCTAGATCAAGGCGATCTTAAGTTCTTTTTAATATTAATAATTCCCAAATTAAGCAAGGAAAAGGGATACATTTTCTATTTCCACATTTAGCCCTCGCTTTAGTGAGAGGAGGAACTTGCTCCAAATTAATACTAAATTAGACATTCAAGAGGGTTCCAAGTGTACCAATGTAGAAAAAATAAGATGACAAAGATCAAAGGAGGTGGTCAAGCCCCCAAGATCCAAGATCCTACGCCAAACTGACATAAGCACAAAGGGTAAAAAATAAGGTGTATAATATGAAACATCAAGATACATGATCATGCAATGCCAATAAAAAGAGAGAAAAAAAATAAGTAAAAATAAGAAGAGGAGGATCAAGCCTCAACCATTTGTCCAACATGATGTAGATTAGATCTAAGTTGTTTCTCCAAAGATATTCACTCACTCGGAGGCAATGAAACTTTAGGTTGTCTATTGGGTGAGTAATACAAGAGAGTGGGACACATACACATGCGGCCAGTATGCACTCACAACACATGTGAGTGGCTAAGGGAATTTTATGCCTTAGATCGGCTTCTCATCCAACTAGACCAAAATTATACATCCTGATAACTTTGATAAGGTGCTACACAACAATGAAATTTGAGCTTCGTGAGGCAAACAAAGCTTTGTATGCTTGGAACTCATGAACAAACAAGATGGCTCCACATGCATGCAAATTTTTTTATGCAAGTTGGCCATATAATGATTGTTGTGAATGTGAAATAGTTTAAGGTATGTTCAAAGGGATTTTTCTTAGCTCATGTAAGGTCTCTTCTTAGGAAGCATTGTGCCTAGTGTCTCCAAGGGAGGACAAGTCCAAGAAATATCGTGCTCTCAAAGGAAATCAAACCCAATGATTCCACCAAGAAAAGGGCATATTGGAAGAAAAAATGAAAATCACGTAGTGAAACATGAGTGTTGATGTATGCCCCCACTTTAAGTGGTTGCTAACACCATTATTGTGATAAATTTCTTTAAAGTAGAAAAAGACATGAGAGCTTATTCGGAAATCCCTATGAAAAGTCATATGTTTCCAATAAGCTATGTCATGAAAAGGGGTTTCCCCCAAAAGGTAGTATGTCACATTTGAGCCAATTTAAGGCATGGTCCACATCCCAAGATTTCTCTTATGTGTACATGAAAGGTAGTCAACTAGCCAAAAGAGACAATGACAAATGAAATACAAGGACAAGGCTACCTAACCCCTTTCCCCCACTTAGTGTAGGACACAGATGAGATGAAATGAAAAGAGGAACTAGGTGCCTCAACATAAGGAATAGCACCACAATTCTTAAGATGTTGAATTCAATTAGTCAAATCCTTACATTCATTAGTAGAATAACCATGAACTCTATGATATGCACAAAATGAACTCTTGTAAAATTTCTTTTGTTTTATTGGAGGGAGGGATATCAAACGATCTTGGAGGAGCCTCCAAAAGATACTTGCTTGATCAATAGTGGAAGATGTTGCTTTATTTTGTGAAAAAGATGTCTCTTGCTTAGTGCAAGATGTCATACCTACACAAGACTCTTTAGATTGTGAGATTTTTTTCTCTCCTTACAGGAGGGTGTAAAATCTAACGAATTCAAATAATTAGTGTTTTACATGATGAAATTGACATTAAGAAAATATTTCTTTGTTACTTTTGTTTCTTTCAAAGGGTAGCAATCAATACCACTAGTTTTTGTCAATTCAAGATACACTAGTCTTAAAATTGTCTTAGAAGAATATTTTGTAATAGTGTCTGTTACCAATTTTTTGCTACAACTCAATTGGTGGAGCTAGATTAAACATTGTTATATCTTAAAAGTGAAATTACAGTTATTTATGCATTATGATTAAGTGTTGTTTGCACCTTGTTCATTATTTGTCAAGTGATAGTTATGCTTTGAGATGAGGAAATATAATTTTAGAGGTGCTATTCAATGTTTCAGAATCAAATGAAGTTCAAAATTGAGTATATAAGTAATAAAGAATTTTAAATTCTTTCATTTATTGATTCATATTTATAGAGGTTCATTTGATTGTGAGAATCCAAATGATAATACAACATTGCATTGAGATGTGTTTTATTTTCAAAATGAAAAGCATAGGATTGAAATCAAATATTCACACAAGCCATGGATGTGACTATCATAGTGTATCACTAGTATCACACTACATTATGGAAGATGCATTAAAAGAAGAAATCACATAAGTAACAACATAACCATCATTGCCTGATTGGTTGATGGTCGATTATGAGGTGGTGCACCTTTAGTCTTCTCCAAGATCCGTTGACCTGTAAGAAGGAAGAGAGGGATGCCAGAGGCTCTGATTATGAAGATACCTATATGAACCATCAACAATAATGCACTCTACTACTAATCATACACTGAAATAATCAAGTGAAGTGCAGACATATAAGCTGAAGGAGAAACATCAATATGCTCATGATATATATATTTTTTATGCTAACTTTTTTTCCTTGTACAGGTATAGGGAAAATCATGAAGCTGATTATTATTTGAAGACCAAGCATGTGGAGAAAAATGGGCTCCCACAAGGGTAGAGCTCGACATGATTCCCCTTATTCATTACAAGTGGGCTAAGATAGAGAGTATGATCATCAAGAAAAGAAATGATATACAATTGAAAGAGTAAAGCAGAGTTATCTATCAAGCCATTAAACCAACTGTGCATTCATAACAATCAAGTAAATTCTTTTTGAAAGCTACACGTGAACAATGATTTTAATCTGCTCAATCATTTAACTGAGTACATTCATCTCAAAGCATTGTCGTATGGTTTTTCTTCTTTTTCCACAATTTTTTTTATTCATCATGTTCATAATGTCATGCAAGGTTCAGTTCAACAGTGTTCTTTCTCTCAATCAAGGATAGGGAACATGCATACAGAATGCCTTAATAAAGAGATTTGATTCAAATTTTCATTTTAGATGAAGACAACTGCATGGAACAGTTTTGTTAAATGGAGCATAAAAATGCATGAAGAGTGCCAAGTTCAAGACAAAGAATATGAAGGGATTGACAATGTATTCAAATGATCAATGAAGCAGTAAGTTCCAATTTGGCTATAAGAGAAGATGTAGTCTGTAGAACTATAATGTTTCAATTGAAATCTTTGCATAAGTTCAAAAACATAATCAAAATCCAACCATCCTCAGGTTCTTCAAGGAAAATCAATAAAGATTCAACATCAAAGTGCAATGGTTTTGTCATTTAAGCTATACTTTCAGAAAATTCACAATTATTAAGAATGGTGTTTGAAGATTTATATACATAAAGTCATTTGCAGAACAAGCAGCATGTATACATTGGATATGTAATCTACAGATCCAGATTTAAAGGTTTTTTGTGTGCATGATGAGAGACAATAATATCATCTAGTTAAGATATGAAAGTATAGGCATTCATCCTTTAGTTTCCGACTGAAGAAACATGTGTAGAGCGAGGAGTCATAGGAAATGTAAAAGAAATTAGAGCAGGGAAGATATAGTGCAAGGTTTACAGAAGCACATGGTGCCATGAGGACTAAAGTTAAACATACTCATATGAGCTTTACTTTGAAATGTTGTTTTTTCTCATAGTAACATTTACTCATGAAATGGAAATAGGAAAGTATAGAAATTTAAAAGTGCAAATGTCTCATTGTTTTTTTGTTTTCCTATGTTGGGTTTTTAACAAAAAATATACAGGAATAGGTGAATTCCCTTTTATTTTCAGGTGAACCCACCTGGGAGTTCATATTTTGAGTTATAAAATGTCCTATTATAGAGCATTCATCTTGGGGTTTTGAATTCAAAAGGGAGATAGTTCAATTTCATATACACGAATGATGGTTTTCAACAATGATACAAAAGCAATGCATTTTTTCCACAAACATCAAATACCCAGGTGAGGGTTTTAACCAGATGACAAGGCAAATGCATTTTCATCAAAATGATGAATGCCCATGTCCAGTTTTGCAACTAAAAGTGCAAAAGAAGTAAAATCATCGTGGGTTGAGTTATTTTTACATGAATGTCAAGACACACAGATTTAATGCAATTTCCAGAATACCCATGAGAGGATTTGAACTAAAATGCAGATTTCTCCTATACCCACATTGTGTTTCTACAGGAACAACAAAATACACAATATTTCTTCAAAGTAACGAACACCCACATGAGGGTTTGTTTCAAAATGCTGAATATGCACCATTTTCTCTTGGGTCAAGCACAAAAAAGCTTTAAAATGCCCAAATTAATATGCAATGGTAGCAGCCTACAGGAGTTCTTGGCTCATGAAAGCTTTACTAATACATAGAAGGATAAACCTCTTTCTGATTTTTCATCAAAACCCAAGCTTAGAGTGTATAACTGCAACATTCTTTTTACAAGTACTGGAAATTCATCAGAGGAATTCAAAGCACACAGCTTGTTGTAGTGGCATTTTAATACAGTGATACAAAGGAAGTGTATTTTCTTCAAACTATCACATACCCATATGGGATTTTTGCAGAAAGGATGCTAGGAAAGGAATGATGAAATGTTGTAGCTTACCATGCGTGATATGGAGAACTAGAATGGCCACAACCAGGATCTCAGGAGCTCTCAAACATAGGGGTCGATCTCCCATGTTGAAGACCATTATAACACTAGGCAGCCAAGAAAATAAAGTCACAAGAATGTAAAAGAAATCAGAGACCAAGCATGTACAGACCACAGCCTTAATGGCTATTTCTTGCTTTTCAAATGAAGTGGAAAAGCCTCAACATATCAGAAATCGAGCTTACCTAGTGAAGGATTCGACCATCTAAAGACAAGAGTCGAGATTCTCAAGCATGCGAGCTATAGACTGAGCTTGCTCATGGTGGCGCCTTCCTTTCAGGCAGAGCTATTTTCTGCAAAAGTGATGATTGAAAAAATGAAATGATTTTTAGGGTTTGACTTCTTTTTGTTCCTTTCCCTAATTCGAGTTAGGTCAAACATTATAATTACCTTTGAGATTCACATTTGACAATACAATGATGGAAAGCTAAAACTTAGAAATCCTTTGCTAAATATTAGAATTTGAAGCTTAATATTTTGAGGGGTCAAATTCTAACATTCCTAGGTCGAACCTTGTAGAATGGTGGAGTTATTTTCCTAAGGCTTAGGGTTATTTGTTAAATTTTTAGCAATGTAGGGGTTGTGAACTTAAGGAAATTTATGATTGATGGTGCCTTTTCCTTAGTGTGAGATGAGGGATGATAATACCTTAGGCTCATTTTAATTGATTTTGAAGGAAAGTCAATTAAAATAGGAATGGTAAATATTTTATGCCTAAGGGTGAAACACTTGAAAACTTAGGGTTTTTATTGATTTTAAAGAAATCCATTAAGATTTGATAGGAGAGATACCTTGTATATTTTTATGATTTTTTAAAAGAAAAATCAAGCAATGTATTGGTGGAATAAGGATGTATTTCTTTTTTGCAAAAGATTTAGAAATCTTTAATTGCAAAAATAAAGCAATTGTTAAATCTGCAAACCTTGTAAAGTAGACGCATAAAGCAATATTTTATAAATTGTTTTATGTTTTCTTGCTATTTTTAGCAGATTGGTGTTGACTTTTCTCTTGGTCGAATTTGAGATTCATCCAGGAGAGATAAGGTGCTTTATTTGTTTTAAAAGAAGATTTAGCCTATTTTTAGAAGCTTTTCAGCATGATCATGGAAAATGAGATGTTTTTATGCTTTTATACAGTCTTTTGGGATAGTTTTGAGGCTTTTTTCCTTGCACTTCTTTGCGAGCTCAGATTAGGGTTTCTAGGAGTTATATTTTGAAGAAGCTTAGTTTTCTTCTCTCCTTCTTTAGTTTAGATTTGAGTTTCTTGCTCTTAAAACTTTGGAGTTGGTAAAAATTTTGTACTCAGGTTTTGAGAGTTCCACTCCTTCATCTAATAAAAAATAACATTCCTATCTCCAATTTATGTCTGAACTTGTAGTTTTAGTATGATGTTGATGTTGTGATTCTATTTATAGATCCTCTTTATGTCCTAGTACTGCAAATCATTGATGCAAAAAGTTCATTGTTGTAGGTTGCATGCTGTGTTTACATCTAAACCTTCATGAAAATCAATTTTGCATTGGTATTCATGAAAGATTGTGAATTCCTTGTTGTTTTTCTAAAGATTGTTTTGTGAGAGAAATATCAAAGTCATTATTAAGTTTTTTGGATCATTTTAAGTCATAGGTTTTATTTTAAAAGTTATCCTTCTATCCCTTTTCCTAGAAATATTTAGAATAGGATCCATCATTCAGAGAACCAGCTCACTCTGGAAATTCCTTCTTCATTTAGATCACCCACATCTGAAGAAGGTTTCCACATTTCATTAGATTATTGAATCTTGTATTCAGTAGGGTGCAAATCTAATTGATAACAGTTCAAGATATTGAGTGAAGGCCTTTTTATTTCTTTTGAGGGATAATAACCAAGACCACTAGTCTTTTCTTGCGTGTGAGGCTCTATAAGGATACATATACCTTGTTCTCTAGCACCAAATCCCTTTATCCAAGTTGTTTCATAAACTCATAACCTTTTCCATAAAGCTCTTTCATTTCATTTGGAGTTGGTGGTCGTTGGTAATCTATCTCATCAAAGTTTGTTGTGTAATTTTATTTTTCTTCTAAAGTGTTTGAGGTGGATGCTTTTGAAGGGTCTTCCAAATTTTGTGTTGACATTACCACTTTTTATTTTCCCTTTTCAAATTATTTCTTTATGATCTTGTACTCTCCCATGAATGTTGGTGTGAAATCTAAGGAACCCCAATCATCTTCTAAGAGCTTCATGACTTCCTCAATGTGTTTTTATTTTTCTTTCTATTGCACGGGTTCTACTTGTGTATTTGGTTTCAATGTTTTCAAAGGATTTTCCTTATCTTTGTAAATGTTCAAACAACTGTTTGGTACAGGGTCAACTTTGATTGTATATACTTTGTTATTGTAGACATAATTCATTACATGATGACGAGTAGAAGGGACCCCATTCATTGCATGAATCTAGGATCTACCTAAAAGAAGATTATATGAAAGATCATCATGCATAACATGGATCAATGTTTCTAATGTGGCCTTTCCAACTTTAATAGGTAAAGTGATCACACCCAGTGGTTTTTTTCCTACATTGTCAAATCCATGAATAGATAAAGAATCAGGCTGAATTTTTTATTTATCCACACCAAGCCTATCTGAAATGTTTACACTACAAACATTAAGGGTGGATCCATTGTCAACAAGGGTTCACTTTCTACCTATTCTATTATATTGAGCTATTATCATGAAAGAATCACGCTATTTTTGCACTTCCATAGGAGGGAGCTCAGTTTGGTGGAAAATAATGTCACCATTTATTCCTTGAATCATGGTTGATATGTCATTTGGTTGCACATTAGAAGGGATAGAAGCTTGTTGTAAATCACTTTGAATCACGTTGTGATAATGAGGAGAGGCTTGAATAAGGTCCCTTAAGGATATCTTAGCAGGAGTATTCTTTAGTTGTTTAACAAGATCATACTCCTTTCCACTTTGTGGAAGAAAATGAGGAGGACATGGTAAGATAGGATTAGGCAATGGGAGGGATGTTCAAATTATTTTTCTTTGTTGTGGATTATTTCTCATGTTATATGTATGAGCAATGGTATTATGACTCAGCTACTGCAACACATTGTTCTTAGGTGGCTAGAGGATAAGTTTTGGTTTTTTTTGAGTTTGAGGTTTTCGTGAAGGTGGGTAAAGGATGAGTTGAGTTTGAATAATATTAAGGTCCCTTAGTGAAGGAGAGTCTAATGTTACTTCATCATCTTTATCTAGGGACACTATATCATTATTTTCAATGTTATCCTTTTTTTGCACCATGATATCCTTTGTAGGAGGAGAGTTTTTAGGAGAATGAAAAACTATATGTTCATGAAATTCAAAGGTTGGTTCCTCTAAAATGAATTCATCAGAAGTAGGGGAATGATCAATGGTTAGCTTTCCTTGTTTATCAATAGTGGGGATATTAGGAGAAGGCATTATTTGATTGTTATGATTGTTCATGAGTTTATCCTTTTTCTCTAAGGTCTCATTCTCTTATGTGATACTATATACCCTAGTAGGAGAGCTTGTATAATGTTAATCACAAATAGGGGAGATATCAAAAAAAGGAAAACTATTATTTTCATGCTTACCAAATAGATCTTCCCAACTGGTAGGAGCATTAGGGAAGGGAGGAACAAGATTCTAATGACTCTGAATAGGTGCATCTTCTAACAAAAAATTATCTTCTTCACATTGATGAGGGATATTAGGAGAAGGACAATTTTGGTTGCCATGGCTATCTATGACTTCATCCTCTTTCACTAAAATATTCTCACAAGCAAGGGATGAATGGAGAATAGGTAAGGTGGTGTTTAGAAATGTTTCTATGATATCATCTTCTTGTGTCATAATATCTTTCCAAGAGGGAGGAGAGAGACAATGAATACTCTCATGATTTTCATTGATTGTATCTTCTTCCACCAAGATACCTTCATCACTAGTAGGAGAGGTATCAGGAAAAGAACAATTATGGATTTCATGATTGTCTAGATGCTTTAATTTTCCTGTATCATATACCATCCTCACCAATAGGCAATGCAATATTAAGTATTGTTTCAATGGTTTGATCTGCTTTCTCTAAGATGTTCTCATAACTATGAAAGACAGTAGAAGCATGACTAACATGTTTCTTAATGACCTCATTGTTTTACTCTAAATTGAACTCATAAGAGGGGATGTTGTACTTATGCAATCCATTCTTAATCATATCAAAACCACACCTCTTAAAAGGAAACATGCTAACCTACAAAATTAAACTATATAATTTATGTAATTCTTCAAAAATGTAAACACATTTATCACATATCTGAAGATTTTTACTATTGAAATAAATTTTTGAAATGCTTTAAAAAAAGATGACTACACTACATGGATGATTTGACATAGATACATAAAGTAGAAGTTACTGAAACTTTCCAGATTGATACTATATGTTACCAGCAAGCTTAGGAAGCACAAAAGTGAGCTTTTTAATGTTGTAAAAGACAATTTAAAATCTAGACTGGGACTAAATCACCTAGAGGGGTGGATGAGTCCTAGTTAGGGTTTTTTCACAATTTTTAGGAAATTTCAAGTGTTTTCTATGCTTTATGGTTTGGATGATGTCTGAACTAAATGCAAATGAAAATTCCATATTTTTTTTTAGTGATGCAAGTGTGATCATTGAGAAGCTAACCCTTTTACTTTTTCTATGTCATTTGGGCCCTCCTTGTGATTATTGGCTTAATATTGCCTTGATTTAATGTTGTAATGTGGATAACACATTCAAATTAGGTCTTGGGACCTTGTGAACTAAAAGGATTCAAATGGTAGCTTACCTAAGTGTTGTAAAGTATTGTAACACACTTTAACACTTTTCTAGGGTCTTGTTAATTATTTCACCTAAATAACCTCTTTTCATCATTTACCAAGCCTAATTTCAAAGTGTTGTAAAGTGGTGTAACACACTTTCACACTTTCCTAGGTTTTTCATTAATATTTGGGATTTCTTATGCTTCAATTGGCCCCATTTTGCATCCACGGGCCTTATTTATTTGTATTTTTTAGAACAATAACAACAAATATCATTTAAAATATCAAAATACTGAAACTCACCTTAAACTCCTAAGGTGGGACTTATTCGCCATCATGGGTGAATGAGTCCCCTTAGGTGGGACCCATTCGACCAAGCTGGAAAATGAGTCCCCTTTAACTCAAAATTCAAATTTAATTCAAAATTTTGGTGGGTTTTATTCTCTAATATCTAAGGTCAGTCTGTAGTGTTGTAATTTTTGAGAATTATTGCATAATTGAGTATAAATACAAGCTTCATTCCCTCATTTTCATACCTAGAAAGTTTGATCAAGCATTCAAGAGTTCACAAGAGAATTTGATCATTCCCAAGAGCATTCAAGGAATTTCAAGGGTAGATTATCAAGCAATCAAGAGCATTTTCAAGTGTAATACATCATGTCAAAGATTGTTTGCATCATGTTGTTTTAGAGATAACATTTGTGATGTAGGATTGTGTGATTCAAGAAATCATTGCATTCAAGATCTATCAACATCAAGCTAGATTACAAGTCCTCATCCATTGGAGCCAATACTTACATGTTTGCAACACCTTATTTGCTACGATCAAATGGTGAGTCGCAACATAATTTTTTGTTCATTCATTATTCTCCATTCATTTTCATTTCATTTCAAGGGTTTAATGACTAGTAAGGGGTTTGACCAAGAAAAACCCCCATTCACTAACCCCACAACATTTTTCCCTCGCTTTCCATGTGAATTGTAGGTCTAGGTTGTAGATTTGTCAAAGAGAAATATTGGAAAAGTTTTCATCAAGTTGTCAAATCAATTCAAAGTTTTCCAAGTTGTAAATAATCCTTGGAGAAGGACTACAGTTTGAGTTTGATAGTTTCAGACCGAGATCTTTATCAAGAACAACGGAGTAGACTGAGAACTACAGAATCCACTTCAGAACTTCCAAAAAAGTAGAAGTGGACTAAGTTTCCACTATTAGTGAATAAGTCCCACTACCCGAGCCTAAACAATATTTTTGTAGATCTAAGTACCCTTTTGGATAAAACCTTCTCTGACACATTTTTCCCAAAACTGGACTAATTCACTTAGCTTGGTGTATGAGTCCTAGGTACCATCAACAACAAGTTTCTTAGGATTCCAGAGCTCCATTGCATCTCTAGTAAGTTTCCAAGTGCACATTTCCATTTTCATATCTTTATGTTACATTTTACTTGCATTCTTAGGTCATTTAGTATAAGTTTGCATATCACACTATGTTTTCAAAAAAAATGTATTTTCCATGTTTACACTTGGTGGTGAATTCATTTCTTGTCTCCATCATCTCTAAGGATTCCTTATAGTCATATCTCTCACTTCCTTCATTGGGTTGAGATCACTAAGGTGTCCTTGACTGTGAATATCGTGAAATTGGATCTCTTTCTGTGTATCCATTTTTGTGGACAAGGAACTGAAGTATCCATTTTCGTTGTCCACATTTTGATGAATCCAACTTTTGAACATCATAATTCTAATTTGGAGTGAATTTACATCCTAGACTTAGCTTGCATTAAAATTACATTGCATTTTTCATTAGTTAATTTGCATTCTAGGATTTCCAAATTTGCATTAGTGAAAAGTTCATTTCGCTTGAATTATTGCACTTAATTTCATTAAAATTAGTAAAAATTTTCATTTTCATCTCATATTTGCATTAGAAAACATAAAAAACCATAAAATTCATTTCAAAAATTCTGATTTTTTTCAAAAAAATAAGTACCAAGACTCATTCGCCACATTGGGGAATCAGTCCCTTTGAACATTTTGCATGGAATATTCTAGCATTTAATCTTCATTTTCTGATTTCCTATTTGTTGTTGTTATATGTATGTTTTAGTTTGCATATTTTTTGTTTCATTCAATTCATCTTGTGCATTTTTTATAAATTAAAAGTTCATTTACAACATTATTGCATAGTTTAGAATCTAAAATTTGCATCTTGGATATGTGTTTTAATAAGCTTTAGATGTCACTAAAATCCTTAGTAGATAAGTTAAGTTGTGCCTTGGAAATGACCCTAGTGACATTAAACTCACTCATGCTCCTTCAACTCCTAATGCATGTCCTCATGATGTTGACATCATTGGAGAAGATGATGACAACATGAATAAGTTCCTAAACGATTGTCTTGACAACCTTGAAGCTAATGCATTCTTTTATCCATCCATGAACCAACAAATACTCCTACAATACCACCTCTTGAGATGTTTAGTTACTTACATCCTGAAACAAAAGTTGAACCTAAGTTCCCTACAACAGGTGAACCTAGTTCCTCTAGACAAGAAAACACTCAACCATTTTACGATAAAAAAGTAACAAACACTCCAATCAAACTTGAAGAAACATATGGAAAAGGCTTTACAATCTTGAGCAAAAAAGGATGTGACACAAGAAGCGAACATGAAATTCATCAACTCTTGGAACAAAAACCAATGAATGAAAATACAAAAGGGGTGGGCTATCAAGATCCCTTTCATAACAACAAGCCTCCTAGAGAATATCTAAGGCTTCATGATGATGGTATGATGATATTTGATTCACTTCCCGATCTAAATGTCCTCCTTCCTAGAGAGAAACCCTTGATTAATAACAATAACAAGGATGAGAGGATCACTTTGGGTCATCCTCCTTCAATTAGAGAGAAGGGTGAATCTAGCAAACACAAGAGGAATTACAAGTTAGAAAAACTAAAGTCTCCTCACCCACCACCTGAAAGTGAATGAAAATTAAAAATTCTTCTCAACCAAGGATTAATAATATTACCACCTATGAACTAACTTGTGCTATATCCTAAAGATGCAAAAGTTCCACATTATGCATATCATCAAGTTCTTGGACATATTAGTGATGAATTCCATGCATTGAAAGAAATATTGAGCAAGTATCACTTTGATGGAAATAATTGCAATCCAGTGATCACATAATACACTCTCCTACTCGTTATCATGTAATAATTGTAGAAAATTCTCTTCTCACTATTACATGACCTTTCCAATAACCTACCTCGGCTCATTCTTGTCTCGAACTCAATGGGGGTAAGTAACTGTTAGCCTTGTCCTTGTAATGCATTTTTTGTTGTCCCTTCGGTTCATCATCTACCTTCTACTTATACAGACTGAGATTGAGAGGTGGATGACTTTCTCATAGATTGGATCACATTTTCCTTACTAGTCTATTGCATTTTCTCTTTCCTTTTCATTTTCTTTTGTGTGATTGCATGTGCATGATGTGATCACTCGTGATGTTTTTTTTATGTTCTCTCTCTTTGTGACATTCATCTATTTGTACCTTCATTCTTCTCTATGTTGTGCATCACTTTTTCCTTTTTATCTTTATCTTTTTCTTGTTTTTTCCTTTTGGGGATGACGCAAGGAATTGATACATTCGTGTCTCCTTTATGTTGACCCAAAAGGCTTTCTTTTTATTTTCCTTTTCATTTTCTCTCTCTTTTTCTTGTGTTTTCCTTTTAGATGACGTAAGGCATTGAGACATTCATGTTGACCCAAAATCTTTTTCTTTTTCTTTTTCCTTTTCATTTATCTTTTGTTTTCCTTTTAGAAATGACACAAGGAATCAAGACACCCTATGTCTCTTCCATGTTGACTCAAAAGGTTTATCCTTTCTTTTTGCTCTATTTGTGTCATTCTTCTAGTTCTGTGTATTTCGGGCATGATGACAGTTCCAAGCTCTCTAAAAAAAATGTAGCAAAGAACATACTGACCCCAAATCTATATATCCCTTATGTGTTTGTGTAGACATGCAAAATTAACACCATGCATTTAATCAATTTTATTAAAACCATTCATCAAATAAATCAAGTCTATTTGATTTATTTGTAAAGTCATCTATTAAAATTGAATAAATAAAATTTATTTAATTTAAGCCTATCATTATCCATCTTTGATTAAATAAATCAAATATTTATTTAATTAAATCTAAATAAATCATTCATCTCCTTTTTGATTTAGTTTAATCTTTTTTATTTTCCTCAACAAGGAATCTTTGGAGAATATTCCCTCAAGCTTGAATTCAAAAACAAGTTGACTTGTCCCTTCCAACATGGCATTAAATTTCCTCTTACATGTACCCCACTTGGTGTTTAAGTCCCCTTTTCTCCCTCTAACAAGCCAAATTTGAAATTTGAAAAGGCCAACTAATCTCATTTATTGACACATTGACCAAAACTTGCACATCCTACATCCACTCACATGGTGACAAGTGGTTCCTTCCTATTGGTTGAATCTTTGTCCCACATTTCTCTCTTTTGGGAATTCTTCCAACTTGATATTCTATAAATTGGAGGTGGGTATGTGCAGGATCATCATGGAAAAAAAAGGCCCTTAAGTGGCAAAACATTCAGAAAAATCAAAATTAGGCAACTTGACATAAAAATTTGAATAAGTTATCTATATTATTTCAAAAATATGTAAGAATAGAATTTGTAAAAAGTTTAATGTAGTTTCTAAACTACTAGGTTTATTTTTATTTAAAAAAAATCTTTTTGGTGAAAATTTGAAATTTCAATGCAGTAGTACTGAAATTTCAAGGAAAAAATAAGAAGTAGGTGTATGTTTGACCACCCTAACCATAATAAAATGATAATATTTTTTTAGGGTATGTGCAGGATCATCATGGAAAAAACAGGCCCTTAAGTGGCAAAAAATTCAAAAAAAACAGAGTTAGGCAACTTGATGTAAAAATTTGAATAAGTTATCTATATTATTTCAAAAATATGTAATAATAGAATTTGTAGCAAATTGAATGTAGTTTCTAAACTACTAGGTTTGTTTAAAAAAAAAAAAAAATCTATTTCATGAAAATTTGAAATTTCAATGCAGTGGTACTTAAATTTGAGGGAAAAAATAAGAAGTAGGTGTATGAATAGTTGTTTTTGGATTCAATTGTGTAAGCTTTTTTGAATCAACGTTTCGAATCACACTTCGTGATCCATCATCAGGATAGAGAGCTCAAGGATATGAAAATTTGTTGTAGACCCAACAGGTATAAAAATAGGTAGAAGAAGTAGGTGTCTGTCTGACCACCCTAACCACAATAAAATGATAATATTTTTTTTTAATATTTTAGATATAAGTAGAAGACTCATGCCCCGATGTGATGCATATTTTTTTTGTAATTTGTTTCAAGTAAATAATTAATTAGGAATTTTTTATTACAACTTTTTAAAAAATATAAAAACTCATATGTCTGACCACCTTAACTTGGTCAAAACTTCATGAAATTCAATTTTTCTTTTTTTAATTCTATAGTATGTGAAGCATAGAATGTGACACATGTTCTGGATTTAAAAAATATTATACCGTTTGAAAGCTATCGATGTTTTTCAATCAGCCTATCAATAAGGACTTTAGTCATAATTTGAATAGAACATGAATAATAATTACTTATTAATTCAAAGTAAACCATAATTTATATTGATGGAAAGCTAAGAATCTCCTTTAAAAACCCTTTTTGTTTCATCAATTTTGGGTAAAAAATAGTTGTCAGCCACATACCCATCATATTGCCACTTTCTGGCCCATCATGATCCTGCACATACCCTTTATAAGATTTTAGACATAAGTAGAGGACTCATGTTTGGATGTGATGCATATTTTTTTGAATTTTTTTTCTAAGTAAATAATTAATTATGAATTTTTTATTACAACTTTTAAAAAATATTAAAACTCGTATGTCTGACCGCCTTAACTTGGTCAAAACTTCATGAAATTCAATTTTTCTTTTTTTAATCCTATAGTATGCAAATAATAGAATGTGACGCATGTTTTGGATTCCAAAAATGTAATTCCATTTGAAATCTATAAATATTTTTCAATCAACTTATCAATCAGGACTTTAGTCGTAATTTAAATAGAAAATGAATAATAATTACTTATTAAATTTAAAGTAAAGCATAATTTATATTGGTGGAAAGCTGAGAATATCCTTTAAAAACCATTTTCATTTCATCAATTTTGGGTAAAAAAAGGGTTGTCAGACACATACCCTACAAATACCCATCATATTGCCACTTTTTGGCCCATCATGATCCTGCACATACCCAAGTCTCATTCCTAATTTTAGCATCCACAATCTCATGCAAACTTACTATCTTCACATTGAGAGCTAATTTTTTCCTTTGCATCTTCATCATTGGCTTGTCAACGATTGGGAAAGGATCACTTTTCACAAAAAAGTGACACCAATCCACTATGGAATAGGTTATTCACTATGCTTTTTAGGATTTCAACTAGTTTTGTTTTGTTGTTTGGTTTGTAGAGCATAATGGATTATTTCATAAAGAATGTTATTTTGTTTGCTTTCATTAAACTAACTTCATGATGATATATATATATATATGGAATAGAGTTTAAAGTTGCAGATATTTTGTGTTACAAATGGCGCTAGAAGGAGGGCTTTGTGATAATATGTTTATTTACAGTGATATCTACATCTATTTACCTTTCTAAAAATAGGATGTTTTTCTAATATAGGTAGCTGTGAAAATGAGATTAGTGTTGTTTTCTTTTATGTAAATTCAACGAACTCTTTGTCTCATAACATCTCCCAGGTCACATCCCAATGAATTTGTGTTGTTATGAAAATGAGATTAGTTGATGTAGATGGTGGTGTAGTTGCCATAGTCATTGACATTGGATTGAATGATTGATGCTTTATAAAAATATAGCTTTTATCATTCAATCTTTTGTATGTGTTTAAAGTTCCTTAGTTATTTCTTGCATCATTATCAATATACTGTCATTTAGTCTCAGATAATCTTGTGACAATGAGATGAGACACCATGTCATAATAGTTGTTTAAGTGGATTTATTCTTTCACTCATATGCGTTCATATCAGCTACTGTCTGCTTGTATCACATCATAGCAACATCAAGAGATTACACCTCTTGTGTAAACAATCATTTATTATCTACTAGTGGGTGGCGTACATAGTTGGGATACCAACTAGAGTCCCTTACATATTTGTAAAATTTGCATCCACATTACTCCTTCACCTGAAATCCCACGTGAAGTGACTACATGAATGAGCGATACAATTAATGCATGCAGCGCCACATACTACTTTTCCTATAACCTTACATCGGCTTTGCTTTCTAATTGCATACATACCTGTATTTGGAGGATAATGGGATTATTGTATCATTTATTGTGTTCATTGCTTTAGCTGACCGCGATAGGTGAAGGGATTCTTTCTCTCTTTAGTCATTAATATGTATTCAACCTTCATATAGAGTACACTATTGATTATTATATGAGCAGTTATTTCCAATCTACTATGACTTCGGTACTATCATTGCACCTTAATAAATCTTTTAGGGATTTTCATGCACCGCATTTGCAATTAAAGTTTCACTTTCCTGATGCTCAGAGGCATGACGAAACAATTAGTATGAGTGTTTTTTATTGTAGTTCGCAGGTGCACTAGAAATGAGTGTTGTAGTCATGATGCCCTCTGAGTTAAGAGCAGAGCAGATGAGTTGAGAATGTATGTTGGAGTTTTTAACTTCACATTTACTCATGTTTCTTATCAAGTTTTATTCATACTATTATCGATCACTCTAGCCATTGTATGCATCTAGTCATTTCTTCTCAACAAAACATTCAATGTTGATTTTGCGATCTTTCTTGGCTGGTTGTAAATCTTTCTTGAAGTATTGCTAATAAGAGAAAATTGAATCCTACCTTGATTGTGTCACATCATTAGTTGGTGCAAAGGTCCTTAATTTTCTATTGGATTGTTTGGCTTTGGCTACGAATATTTAATTCCCTCCTTTATGATAGGTGGTGCCTTTCCTCAGCATTAAAATACTCAAAATACCTGCTATAGAAGGTGTTTCTCCTTCAAACTCTACCATGGCAAGGAACACTTTAGATGCCCAATTTAGAGATTATGATTGTATTTCTCTTAGCTTTGTCTAAAATTTTAAAAAATTTGGATTCAAAGAAAAAGCCCACCATGACCTTCACACCTCTGTCCATTGGATTTTCATCTCCCTGTGACTTATTTTCACTGCACAGCTTGTGATGCAATTTTTGGGGCCATAGGGGAAAAATTACAGGACTGTTTGTTGCCTTTGCTTTTCCAAACATAGAAGTAACAGGGCTATAATTTCCATTTCCTCTCACATTCTCGTCATTAGGAGGAACATTGTTAGTCCCCTACCTACATTACTATTTCTTTGTGGTATTGAGGCATTTGTTGGGGATCTCCTGCCAACCATTTTGTTGAGGATCGAGCTCATGTTTTCCTTCCCCAATGACAAAATAACAAGGATTATAGAGAATGAAACATGACTGTTGAGAAGCATACTGAGAAGTAAAATCTGGATACAAATTATTTTCAGCAAAATGGCTAACTAAAGACGGGAAAAAAGGGATAATTTGAAGATTTGAATAATACTTAGGGCCTTTTATTTTACTTTATGAATGTTGGATGTTTCCTTGATTTATCATTGTACCTATTGTTCATTTGTTGCATTGTGTTGATTGTGGTGGTGATGTAGGTAAAGAGACATTAAAAAAAAAAAAAACAAATCTAACAAAGGCATTTTTATTTTTGGCGCAATATGAAATAACCAAAGGAGCCTAAGATAGTTCTTTGTTTTATTTTTATGCCCTTCAGATTAAGTACTAGGGAATAACTATTGGTTCTTTATTAAAACTACTTGTTTCAATGATACAAGGGCATACAAAAGGAACTATAAATAGAGGGAGATCTGCTTCATACAAACATAACCTTTTTTTGCAATCTTTGAATGACATTTACAGTCTTTGATTAGGATGCATTTATATTGAGATATTGTTTCCTTTAAAAATATTGATTCTTTATTCCTAATGCATCACTATCTAGGAATATTAGACACTTTTATGATTGTATTTAAAAGAAAGTCTTTCATTTTAATTTGGTAAGATGGGATTGTTGGCAAGAGAGGCTTATTTTTTTATTTTTTTGAAAGTTGACTGTGACGAATATTTTCCTTAAAGTCTTTGGAAATCAAGATCCTTATTAATGCTTCATCACTTGAAATCATTTAAAGTTGAATGCTTAAAAAGAGAATTTAATTTAATAACTTTGTCTTCACATAATTTTCTTTTGTTTAATAGGAAAAGCAAGGAGGAGGGATTTTGTTCACACAAGGGATTTGCAACATTGAAAGATAAGAGGCGATCTTGGAAGAACCTTGGAGTTGAAGAATCAGACATTGAAACTTGAAATACATAAAGCATTTTTTAATGCTTGGAGCTTTTGTTTTACGCTTTAATTTATATTTTAGACTAACTCATTTGTTTTTGGGCTTTAAAATGAAAATTACAAAAGCTTTCAATTTTCATTGCATAGGGGTTAAAATGAATTTTAGGAAAATTGACTAAATTTCGTTTAAGGTTAATAAATTAAACAAAACAACTTTCATATCTCATTTTGGTGCTTTAAAACGAATCAAAATCATTGCTTTGAGGGTTTAAAATGAACATGTGCAACTTTGTTTTGTAATTGCTTGCTAAAACTAACATTATAAAAAATGACGTATGCGCTTCTCTCACGCTTCATGGTGATCTTGAGAGTCAAAAGGCCTTTTTGGTGATCTTAGGGTGGGATAAAGTGATCACCTCCACATTTCATTTTGGGATTAAAATTGAACAAAACATTGTGTGAGTGTGAGCAAACCTATTGCATGTGTTATCCATTTGTTTCTAAATGAAGGTTGATCGAACTATGAATATGTTTACTCACTTTTGTTTATCATAGAGGGTCTGCCTTGGGGAAAAATTACTCACCCAAGGGAACAAATAAACCGGTAACACTCTAAAGCCAAGAGTATTTCTAGCCATCATATAATTGTGGGTATTGGAATAAATGCCAGTATCATGCGGTTGATTCCAACAAGAAGGGAAACAATGGTCTCTCGCCACGTTGGGTCAATTCTTACGAACAAAAAGTCTGAATTAAAATGCTTGTTGTAGAAAGGCCAAAATCGCTATCTATTTGTTGGTGCAAGAATGGTCATTCTAAAGATACCCCACACTTTTATGGTCTTTAGTAGAAATGGAAAGCATGCCATGGGAGTTTCATGGGTGTTGATGCTTGGCTACCCCATATAAGTGAGTGTCATGGAGGGGAGCTAGTGGGGTCAAGCATCTAACCATTCGCTAAAGATAAGCTAGCTATAATTTTCCAAGTGGGGACTCAACAAATATAGTCTTTCATATCCATAAGGTTGTGCTTGTTGTTGTTTACAAAATTCTTTGCTTGTTCGGAAACATTTGGAAACAAACATTTAACATCATCATGAAAATTTCAAACCCTTTAGGAGGGAAATACAATTGACCTAATTCATGTGTTATTGCTTTCCCTTGGGATTTTATCCTTAGAGGTTTCTAAACACTTGGATTTACATCTCAATTTTCCTACTAAAGTTAAACAATAGGCAACCCTTGCCTTGACTTCATCAAAATTCTACATAACATACTTTGTGGGATTCGAATAAGTAAAGCCATTGAACATCTAGTTTGGAAATCTAATCAAAGAAGTATTTGTGGTAAAACAAAATCACTAAGAAAAGATAAAAAAATTGGCTCTCACATGTGTTAATTCCTCATGATTTCCAAGAAAGTCAAAATCCTGAAATTAAATTCCTTGAGCCAAAGTTCAAAATTTAGGAGTCACGCTCAAAAGGTCATCAAGAAATACATTAGGAAGTGCAATCAAAAGCAACACATAAAAATAAGCAAAAAAATCACAAGGTTCTATAGAATCATTCCTTTGAACAATCCAAAAAGTTATGCTCAGTTTGAACCACTTCTTAGTTATAGAGGTCCTTAGAAGTATCGCATGTTCTTCAATACCAAGGCCTAGTAAACAAGTGTCTTTTTAGGTACATCTTAGGATCAAAATAAAAACTTCATCCATCTTTGAACATCAAAACCAAAATCATCTCACCATCAACTCTTTGAAAATATTAGAAAAATCCTTCATGTTAAACTTTGGGAAAATCATTTGAAATCAATCCAAAATCACCTTGTTTGATTGAATGTGTGTAGATGCATCCTTCTCCACATATTTGATCAAATTATCAAAACTTGGGAACAAATTCATCCCTTGATAATGTCCAACATCTTGGGATTTAGGAGTTCATTATCAACATCATCTTGTTTGGATTGGAGTGTTTAGATGAATCCTTCTTCTCACACCTAGAAAAATTAGCATCTTGTGAATGATTTAACTCTAGGACAACATCCAACCTCTTAGAGTTTATGAGTCCACCAAAAATCCAAATCCAAAACAAATCAATCCTAAATCAAGTCCTAAAGTTTAACATACCCTTCAAGATTTTCTCAAGAGTTCCAATCATCCATCAAACACCCATCTTACATCCATATCACCCTTTGATCCTTAAATCATCCTAAAATTTTCTCTTTTGTACCTAAAGTTAGATCAATTCAAAGAATTAGAAAATTCACCTTCCACATTCTTGAAGATTGATCCCTATTTTATGGTGCAAACTAGATCACAACATAAGAGGAACATGAAAGCCAACAAAGAAACATCTACTTTGAGTGACTTAAGTCAAACCACTCTCGAAATGAATCCCATTGGGTCTGGTAGTCTCACGGTCAACCTTCCTCCATTTTCACAAGACCATCACGAGGAAGGTGTCCAAATGGAGGATCTTACCAATAATCCATTTGGAATGTCACATGAAGAAATCACTGAAATAATTCAAAATCTAGAGAATCATAAGATTATCAACATCATGATGAGAATCAATCCCTCACTATACATGCTCGAATTAGCAAAACAAGGGGCTAAACTCCCATCCGATTTCGATGTGAGCACTATTGTGGAACCATATTTTGGAGCCATTCCTCCAATCTAATCTACCATCCCCATTTCATCTACCCCCTCATTTCAAAGCATCACTCAAAACATCATGCAAATCACATCATCCATTGCTCCAATGTAGCCCATTATTAACAAAGGAAGTGCATTTATCAATGCATTGCAAACACATCCTCTCGTAAACAATCAAGATTTGGATGCAAAAACCATCTCGGGGAAAACTGTACCCAAAAATCCATTGCATACATATGTAACTCTCACCTTTCATGATCCAAATGACCCATCATCATCATTCCGCACAACACCCCAAACCTCTCTCCCCATAAAATCGCAAGGAGAGGGTGACATGTTGGGACCAAGGGGCATTTTCAACACTACTCCATTTTCTCAAGAGGTTACACCCCTCACATTTTGACCATTTCCATCATCATCCACACCACTTCTTGGCTTAGGGCTTCCCCCTTTACCAAATATCAATCAAAATCAAAGCAACATCCTGATGATCAATCAAAGCATCACACCAAACTCTCAAAACTTGTCATCGACATTGTAACAATAGATGAAAACTAGACAAGAAATCAACATATCATCAACCACCCCCCTAACATCTCAAAAAATGGTCTCTCAAGGACTAATCACATCAATCATACCATCTACCAATCAAATCCCAATCACCAACATGACAACACCTCTCACCTCCACAACAAGCGCCATTCTGAATCCACCACCACCACATGGCTCCAACACATCAATCCAATACAGTATGGAATTGCAAGCTACTTATCAAAAGGAATTCCTACAAGTACAAAAGCAACAAGATGCGCAATTAGCTACTAAGCAAGTCACTCAAGCAGCATAGGCTGCTCAAACTGCCCAAGTCGTACAACAAGCACAACAGGCTGCACAAGCCCGAACCTTATTGCAGCAACAACAAAAACAAGCCACTCAAGCAGCTCAAGCTGCACAAGCTCAAGAACAAGTTGCAAAAGCTCAAGCTCAAGCTCAAGCTCAAGCCCAAGCTCAAGCACACACTCAAGCCAAAGTGCAATATCAAGCACAACAAGCATAAGCACAAGCGTAGTACCTTGCACAACAACAAACAACGCAACAACAAGCATATTGGAAAACAATAAAGTAATATCAAGAACAATAGGAAGAAACCCAATTAGTAGCTCAACAACAAGCACAACAACACGCTCAACAATAGGCACTAATAGCCCAGTAGCAATAGGACCAACAATAAGCATTGTTGGTACAACAAAAATTGCAAGCATACTTGGCTTAGCAGAATATGCAAACATCATCCATCAACATACCAACCAATCTGCCTATCCCACTGACAATCGAACCACCTAAGAACACTTTCATCCCACCCCTTGATCCACAAAATGATGTGACAACACAAATCAGGTTGCTCTCACAACAAGTGCTTGACCTTCAATCAGGGCGAACCACAAAAAACACCCAACAACTTGTGTCCTTATCCATTTGACAGAAGCCTTGTAATGAAACCATTCTCTAAGGGATTTGAGATCCCCAAATTCGATAAGTATCATGGGATAGGAAACCCTAAAGATCACATAAGGGAATTCCAGGTTCATTGCATGGAAGTCACGTATAACGATACCTATCTAATGTAGCTATTTCCTAGGAGTTTGGCTAGCCACGCCATGGAATGGTTCTCTCGCCTACCTACAAGCATCAAGAAATTCCAAGAAGTCATAGACACATTCATTAAAAACTACACATGCAATATCACAATGGATGTCAGTCTTGAAGAACTATTGGCTCTCAAACAAGGTAAGAATGAATCGTTTGCTTCATTTCTACAATGATGGTGATCCAAGGCCAATCAGAGTAAATGGATCATACCTGAGGAACAACAATTGTGCACTATCATATCCAACCTTGATGACCTCTTGGCATTCCATCTCAAGGTCTAAGGGATCACCATGTATGACCAGTTGATTTCCAAGGTGCTTAGCATCAAATGATCCCTTATGACACAACCTGGAGGATCAACTTCATATCCTGAATAAAAGAATAATTTCCCACCCACCAATTACAATGAAAAACCTCACACATGGGCAAGAAACAAAAATATTATGAATGATGGTGTCGTTGATGCCAAAGTTGTCATTAGTGCCCCTCGTCAAAACACACCCACACCACAACAAAAAAACCAAAACCATCATCAAAACAACCATCACGCGAACACAACACATGAAACAAACAATCAAGGGATCAATAACGTCAATGATCAAAGAGGACTGCCCCAACGAAACAAGAATTCCATCAAGCGAAAATACACTGCTCTTGGGGAACCACTCGAAGTCATCATGAAGAAACTAATAAATGAAAACCTCATCAAGATTCCCACCTATGAGAACTACCAAGAACCAGACATTAAACCTCCTTGGTATAATTAAAATCAGCTCTGCGACTTCCAAAAAATAAAAGGACACACCACTAACAATTACATTTAAAGAACATAGTCCAAGACCCCATTGATCAAAGAATCATAAATGTGGAATAGCCAACATGAAACTAGAACCTCAAAATATACATGAATTTGATGCCTAACCATAACAATAAAGGGAAAAATAACACTGATAAGGGGAAAGGCACCTTCAAAAATGTGAATCATGTGTATGAAACTATCATCGCCTCCCTAGATGAAAATTGTGCAATAATCACTATCAAAGGAGCTCAGGCCAATTGTGGAGTCACCACAAGAGGCTGAAAAGTTACTATCGCAAGATCATCTCAACCAAATAGAACTTTCATGTCCAATTCAAGATCCGTTCCCAACATGAAACTAGAACCTCAAAATATAAATGTGGAGAAGTCATTGAGGAGGACCTATCTCATCTCCTATACCAAGATAATAGACTAGCAACCAATCTACCAATGGATGATCGAAGCAATGGTTTGTGAATGATGCTCGCAATTGGCTATGACAAAAACCAAAGACTTGGGTAAAACAACAACAGGCTTATAATACCTATCATTCTGAAGACGTGAATGAGAAACCTTGGCCTTAGATGAACCCATCCGAGTATAACCATATGTGGCCAAATTCCTCCAGTTAGAAAGGTCAATAATCCTCAACAATCCGCAACCAAACTTCGCTTACCTGTATCTATAGGTTGAGTCATAGAGAACTTCACATTTGACATAACTGATGTCTATAGTAGTAGTGATGACGAGGATCCCATAACCAACCTACCTAGGCTCTTCGAGGATACCACCCTTCTCATGATTAGCACCTTATCCTTTGATTCAGACCATCAAAATCATGAAATATGCCTAGTTTACCTCCAACTCGTCGATTATGACCAACGAGGACCACCAATTCTTGACACATTCAAAAATGATGAGGCACTCTCAGAATTCATGGGACTATGAGATAATATTCCATGTGGGGATCACAAAGTAGAATTCATCATTGAGCTAGATACACACACATACTATGGGGAAACAATTGAATTCCTCAGTCACAAAAGTGAAAAATTGAGAATAATATCTATGTCCTTGAGTGCAAACCACATTGTGGCACTCTCTGACATGAAAAAAGTAAAAATAAAGGACACATCCAATGGTGAAAACCTCTCTGAGGCACCTGAGGATGGGGGATTCAATCTTTCTTTTAGAGCTCTTGATCAGGAAAAATCAACAGTCCTAGCAAAAAAGTGAAATCTAGTTAATCTAGGAACAGAGGAGACCCCGCACATCACATTCTATGCAGAGTCATTATTGTCAGAAGAAAAAGAAATCCTAGCAACTTTCTTGAGAGAGAGATAGGTAAAATTTGCATGGAGCTATGCTAACATGCCTGGGCTCAATCCATAAATTGTAGTTCATCACCTAGTAGTATACTCTAAAGCAAAGCCCGGTAGACAAAAGCTCAGGAAAATACACCCTCAGATCACCCTGCTAGTCAAAATGGAACTAAAGAAGCTATTGGATGCAAGATTCGTTTGACCAATAGACTGTCCAAAATGGGTGTCAAGCCTAGTTCTTGTCTCAAAACTCGATGGGGGAATCAGAATCTCTACAGATTTTAGGGACTTAAACAAAGCATGTCCAAAAGATGATTTCCTATTTCCCAACATTGACATGATTGTAGACATGATAGTGGGACATGAAATGCTTTCCTTGATGGACAGTTTCTTAGGATACAACCAAATAATGATCGCTAAAGAAGACCAACACAAAATGGCCTTAACTTGTCCATGGGGACTTACTGCTAGCATATGATGCCATTCGGCTTGAAAAATGCAAGAGCAACATACCAAAGAGCCATGACATTAATCTTCCATGACATGATCCAAAAAACTGTCAAAGATTATGTTGATGACATACTAGCCAAATCCAGAAAGAGGATCACCTAGCAACCTTAAGTGCCATTTTTGACAAGCTGGAGGAATATAAGGTTCAATTAAATCTAGAAAAATGCATCTTCAGCGTACAATCAGGAAAGTTGCTAGGATACATAGTATCAATCAGAGGTATTGAGGTAGACCTTGCTAAGGTAAAAACATTCCTATAGATGGAGGCACCCAAAACATTGAAACAATTGAGAGGTCTCCAAGGAAAGCTTCAGTCCATCTAAAGGTTCATAGCACAGCTGGCAGATAAACAAAATCCATACTCTAACTTACTTCACAAGGGATTAGTGTACAAGTGGGATAACAAGTGTGGAGAATCCTTCAATAAGATCAAAGAATATCTGCTTACACCACCGGTCCTCATGCTACTAGTCCCAAGAAAGCTATTAATTATCTATGTGTCAGCAAAAATAGCAGCCCTTGGAGCTCTCCTAGCTCAGCATGACGAAAATGAGATAGAAAGAGCCATATATTATATCCGCAGGACAATGTTCAGTCAGGAGTTAAACTACTCATTCATTGAGAAAGAATATCTAGCAGTAGTGTTTGCATTGCAAAAAATCAGACACTACATGTTGGTGCACAAAGTCAAACTCATCACCAAAATTGATCCCCTCAAGTACTTACTATCAAAAGCAATGCTCACTGGAAGAATGGCTAAATGGGTCATGATATTATTAGAATATGACATTGAATATGTGGATCAGAAAGAAATTAAAGGCCAAGTCATTGCAGATCAGTTTGCGGAAGCACCTATGTATTTAGAGAATCCTCTCATCTCAAAATTTCTAGATGAATCCATCTTCAATCTCAACATAGCTGACCACTAGAAACTTTACTTTGATGATTCATACACACAACATGGATCAGGAGTCGGTGTCTTCTTTATCACCCCACAAGGGGAATGCATACCAAGGTCATATAAATTGGTGTTACCCTGCACCAACAACATTGCAGAATATGAGGCTTTAACCATAGGTCTTAGAATAGTAGTGTAGTGGCACATGATGTCCCTTAGAGTATATGGAGACTCGCAATTGATAATAAAACAAGTGAACAGTGAGTACCAAACTAAGGATGAAAAGCTCACTCCATACAAGAAACTAGTGGAGACTCTCAAGGAATCCTTTATCGAGATCACATTTGAGAAGATACCCAAAGCCCACAACAAAGCAGCAGATGCCATGGCAATGATTAGATCCCTACTAGACATCTCTCACAATGTTCCAAACTATGAATTCTTGGTAGAATAGCTTCCCGTGCCCACATTCAAGGTACCAAAATTGAAATTTTTGTGTGAAATCATTGGTCTTGGTGATCCCCAGCACCATGACATTTATAACTGTACCTACAAATAGGTATCCTACCTGTTGACTTACCCTCAACCTTAAAACAAACCTTTGTCAAAAAGGCATCCTGATTCATCATCTTAGGAGACACCCTGTATTGTAGGAGCATAGAAGGAACCTTATTACACTATTTGAATGCTGAGGAGGCATTGATCGCTTTAACTAAAGTACATAACAAAATATATGGTTCACACTCGAGTGGAATGACCCTAGCCAAGAAATTGTTGAGGATGGGGTATTATTGGCCTATAATGGAAAGAGAGGCACATGACTATGTCAGAAAGTGTCTACAATGTTAGCAACATGGGGACCTCATCCATGCTCCAGCTCAAGAACTTCATCCCATCATCACGCCATGACCCTTTTTGCAATGGGGACTCGATCTCATTGGAAAAATCACTCTCACTTCATCTAATGGCCACAATTTCATCATAACTACCACTGATTACTTTACCAAGTGGGTGGAAGCCATACCCATGACATATATAACTGAGAAGCAGATATCAAAGTTCATCCTAAACTATCTCATTTTCTGCTATGGTGTCCCACAAGCCATTATCTCATATAATGGGACACCATTTAAGAATTAGGATGTCTACGACTTGTGTTAAAAAATTAAAATCCAACATCACTTCTCCACCCAATGCTATCCCCCAAGGAAATGGCCAAGCATAAGCCACAAATAAAACCATTTTAAAGATCCTCAAGAAAATAGTCAATGATGCAGGTTGTGACTAACATCTGCAGCTCAATCCTGCCCTCTTAGCCTATTGAACCAGTACTTGCACACCCACCGACACCATCCCATTCTCACTAGTCTACGGATAAGAAGCAGTACTCCCCATTGAGATCAAGCTCCCGTTAGTAACAATATAACTACAAAACCTCATCATGGATGAAGAGTACCGAGTATCAAGACTAAATGAGTTGGAGCTACTAGATGAGTGGCATATAGACACTCTAAATCATTTTCAAGTCTATCAGAACAAACTCAAGAGGAGCTATAACAAGAAAACTAGAAGTAGGACTTTCCAAATTGGAGAACTGGTACTGAAGGAAAATCAGAAGAATGTCCCAAATCCAAACAACAAAGGAAAATTTGAGCCCAATTGGTTGGGACCATTTGTTATCACAACAAGCTATAATTCAAGGGCATATCAATTATCAACACTCGAAAGGCAACCTTTGCAAGAGGCCATGAACAACTCTCATCTCAAAAAGTTTTATGCCTAATCTTTCAAGGTATAGAACCAAAAAAAAAAAAAATCAAAAAATGTGCTGAAGAAACGGTTACCTTGGCGAAAATCTAGAAAATAGGCATCTTGGTGACAACAAAAAAATCAAAAAGCAAAAAAAAATAAAAAATAGAAAAAGGATTAAAAACAATAAAGAGAAAAATCGTCCTCTAGTGAAAACCACTTCGGTGGCACTTTGGAAAAGTACCTTGGTGAAAACTTGGCAAATAGGCACCTTGTGTAAATAATCACTTTCAATCCACCAAGATCTTTATGACTTGTTCTGCATCATCCATCACATTCTAATCTCTATCTATCACCCATCCATTTGGTATCTGCATCATAGCTTGGTACTATGTTCGTATCATGATCCCTCCTAGTACTACTCAGCCCATTCCCAAGGTCAGTTTGTCCTGCCTTTATCAGAGTATTCTATTGCATCACGCTAGGGGCATGTTCTCATTAGATCGGATTCATGTATATTCTTGGAGTCCTAAAATCAAAAAATACAAAAACATCAAAAAATCCAAAAAATCCAAAAACATCAAAAAACTAGAAAATCCAAAAAAAACATTCAAAACATATCAAAATCCAAAAATAGGTCAAAAATTCAGTCAAAAAGAGAGTCATCTTGTCAAAGTATAGGTCTTTGAGCCTTGAACGTAGGCAAGGTTGATATTTGATCATCCCCCGAGACACTTAGGTCATTCCTTCAGGAGTTTGTCATAATAAACTGACATTTCATTATGTATATCCTCATCTATAAATTAGTCAAGTCGTCAGTCGAACTACATGGTCTTTGTGTGTATAATGTAGGCAAGGCCAATCTATTGATTAGCCCCCGAGGCCCCTAGGATAAGTCCTTAGGTTAGTCTCTTGGTCAAAATCCTAGAAAACCCCAAAACATTGGAAAATTGAAAACCGAAACATTTGGAAAATCTTGAAAAATACCAAAAACAACCTCAAAACATTGCAAAACTCCAAAAACATCCAAATATTTGAAAAAATCCATCCATCTCATCTCACTTTCACCCACAATAACATCACTCATAATAAACGATCGTCATCCCCAACCTTTGGTGAAATAGTCAGAAACAATTCTAGCAGGTGAAAAGTGAAAACTCAAAATGTCAAGTCTCAGGTTTAAGTCAGTACGTAAACAATTTGGTCAACTCTTTGTGTCAATAGCCTATCATCCAAGCAATTACATTTCAATCATCTGATAACATCATGTCCTAGGATGTATCCTTCCTACAATGGGTATTATTTATCAAAAATAACACTTTGGATAAACAAAATGATGTGTCGCCATCCACTAACATGTCCTAGGATGTATCCTTCTTACAATGGGCATTATCTTTTGGAAATAGTTTCAGTTCTTATCCTTAAAAACACATTTCCTTTTGGTTAGCGGTATTGAAGAACATCAGCTTGTTTGTTTACTTTATCTTTGTCTTTTGACTTATCTCTTTGCACTCAGTCCAATAACCTTTTGATGATGTCCAAACAAATGGATTTAGAGAGATAGGAATGGGGCAACGATCATTATCCTTTTTTTTGTTGTGCTTGTTGGATGTTCTTGTAATATAACTTGGTGAATACTTGCTTTGTTAGATATGTATGGAGGGTGTTTTGGGTAGCTTGTTGACTATTAAATTGATAGGTTATACCTTTCCATGTTTTGGTTCGAGATGTTTGAAACCTCTGAAGTGCATCCTAGCAAGGTTTTCGTATGTCAGGTGTGAACAAGAATACTCCTACCTATTTTTTGAGTCAAATTCCATCACACTAAGTGTAATGCCATCCTGGTTGTTTATAGCTTGATGCATCGTGCTTATGCATGCTATCAAACATAAGGTAAGTAGCCCTTTTAAAATCTCAATTCTTGATAATAAAATCATCCATTTCTCATCATCCATTTCTCACCATCATCTCTCATAAAGTTGGCTTGTTGGATCCTCTTTTCATCATCTCATTTTTCATTTCTTCTTTTTCGCACTAACATCACGTCATAATCAGTTAATAATCATCACCAGTGCATCCATCCTACATCAACAAACCATCAAAATTTTGCACATCATCTCACATGCATGTTTATCATCATAATATAGATCTGTTAGTCTAAGCGTGACCTCATAAAATCATGCATTTGCATAAAACATCTATTGCATAATCATATAGGAATCATTGCATCATCCATCTCACATGCATTACATCATCATTTAAGCTGTTTAGGATAATATAGATTGGTTATTCTAAGCATCTTGAAACCATCTCATTTTCATCACCATCATAACTATCCATCTTGAACCTCTTTATCATGAGATCAACCCTCAAATTGAATCTTTTCATTCGATCTCTCGGGGGGGCAATGTACCAGTGTACTTTCCACTAGGGCATCCAAAAAAATTAGAATTTTTTAAAATTTTGATCGCGGCAAGTTTATTCTTTGAACCAATGCAGCAAGTGCATTGCTTCAAAGAGGGGCAAAATGTAGACATGCAAAATTAACATCATGGATTTAATCAAGTTCATTAAACCATTCATCAAATAAATCAAGTCTATTTGATTTATCTGTAAAGTCATCTATTTAAATTGAATAAATCAACTTAATTTAATTTAAGCGTATCATTATATCCCTCTTTAAAATTAAATAAATCAAATCTTTATTTAATTAAATCTAAAGACATCATTCATCTCCTTTTTGATTTAGTTTAATCTTTAAATCTAAAGAAAAAAGGTCAAACCATCTAAATCCCTCACTAAATTATTCTAATCCTGATTAATTTAATTTAACTCATGTCACATTCTCTAGATTTTCCCACTTGCACAAATAAAGCATTTTAATTCATTTATAAAATCGTCATTTTCCTCAACAAAGAATCTTTGGAGAATATTCCCTACAGTTTGAATTCAAAAAAAAGTTGACTTGTCCCTTCCAACATGGCATTAAATTCCCTCTTACATATCCCCCACATGGCATTTAAGTCCCTTTTTCTCCCTCCAACAAGCCAAATTTGAAATTTGAAAAGGCCAACTAATCTCATTTATTGGCACATTGACCAAAACTTGCACATCCTCCATCCACTCACATGGTGACAAGTGGCTTCTTCCTATTGGTTGAATCTTTGTCCCACATTGCTCTCTTTTGGGCATTCTTCCAACTTGATATTCTATAAATTGGAGGTCTCATTCCTCATTTTAGCATCCACAATCTCATGCAAACTTACTCTCTTCACATTGAGAGCTAATTTTTTCCATTGCATCTTCATCATTGGCTTGTCAAGGATTGGGAAAGGGTCACTTTTCACAAAAAAGTGACACCAATCCACTATGGAATAGGTTATTCACTACGCTTTTTAGGATTTCAACTAGTTTTTTTTTGTTGTTTTGTTTGTAGAGCATAATGGATTATTTCATAAAGAATTCTATTTTGTTTGCTTTCTTTAAACTAACTTCATGATGAAATATATATATATATATGGAATAGAGTTTAAAGTTGCAGATATTTGTTGTTACAATTTGTTATTTTCATTTTGGGGGAAACCCATCCCTTTTCTTTTTATCTCACATGACATAGCTTTACTTGGAAACATATGATTTGGCATAGGGCTTTCCAAGTTCACTCTCATGTCTTATTTGGGTATGTGCAGGATCATCATGGAAAAAAAAGGCCCTTAAGTGGCAAAAAAAATCAGAAAAATCAGTGTTAGGCAACTTGACGTAAAAATTTGAATAAGTTATCTATATTATTTCAAAAATATGTAACAATAGAATCTGTATAAAATTGAATGTATTTTCTAAACTACTAGGTTTATTTAAAAATAAATAAAATCTATTTGTGAAAATTTGAAATTTCAATGCAGTAGTACTTAAATTTCGGAAAAAAATAAGAAGTAGGTGTTTGTCTAACCACCCCAACCATAATAAAATCATAATATTTTATATATAAGTAGAGGACTCATGTCTTATGTGATGCATATTTTTTTGTAATTTTTTCCAAGTAAATAATTAATTATGGATTTTTATTACAACTTTTAAAAATATAAAAACTCGTATGTCTGACCACCTTAACTTGGTCAAAACTTCTTGAAATTTAATTTTTCCTTTTTTAATCCTATAGTATGTGAAGCATAGAATGTGACGCAAATTTTGGACTCAAAAAATGTGATATCATTTGAAAGTTATAGATGTTTTTCAATCAGCCTATCGATCAGGACTTTAGTCATAATTCTAATAGAAAATAAATAATAATAATTTATTAAATTCAAATTAAAGTATAATTTATATTGGTGGAAATCTGAGAATCTCCTCTAAAAACCCTTTTCATTTCATCAATTTTGGGTAAAAAAAAAGTCCTCAGCTACATACCCTACAAATACCCATAATATTGCCACTTTTTGGTCCATCATGATCCTACGCATACCCATTTCTTGTTAGGATTTTCCATTTGCTACTTTAAAGTAATTTCTCATGACATGGTGTTTAGAAATTCCTTTAAAGTGGGGACATACATTGGCATTATCCTTTTTCATTTTCATTTTTCCTTAGTGCAACCTTCTTACTTCATACGACGCATTTGTCACTTTGTGGATGATATTGGGTATGATTTCTTTCCTGAGCATAATCCATCTTAGCATATTACATTCCTCTTAATGGATTGATGTGACACACTACATCCCCTAAGTTGTGAATCTTCTATTCTTTGATCGGTCCTCTCTTGGAGACATTAGCACAATGTTCCCTAAGTTAAAGACTTCACATGAACTAAACAAGACTCCTTTGAACATTATTTGCATGCTTCATTTTGCATTTTTTATATGGCCACCTTCCATAACGCAACTTGCATGCCTATGGAGCATGATGGATCCCTCAAAAAAATTCTTATTCCATCTTAAACCCTTATTGCATCTGGATGAAGGGTTGTTATCTACAAATGCTTATAGGGTTCTATTTGGTCATTCACTCCCTATTACCAATTTCTAGTTATTTTAATACATCTTTGATCTTTCATTGTCACCTGGTAACTGGTCCTTCAAGCCAAAGTCTAGACCTTTCTATTTTATAAGGTTCAGTAAAGGATCTTGTGGCCTTCACTTCCTTTGCATTTTGTGACTTAGAAGTTTTCGAGTCTTTTCTATTTTATCATATTATCCTAGGGAATCCCCTTCATTAAGAACAACTTAAGAGGAAAATTTTGATGGATTTCACTTAAGTTTAGAAGGCCATTGTGTTCTTATCGCTCATCGTTGATTACTTCAAGGGTGCATATGTTGAATCAGCGACGGGCAATGTAGTCATGTTTTTTATGCTATTGCTTATCACAAATTGTTACCTAAGCACCTAGATCAAATATGTGATGAGTGATGTCTTTTGTATTATTCAAAGATCGCTCATCACTAATGGTTTTCAAGTTTTAAAATTTGTATTAGTGATAAGCGATGCCATGGTCTTATGTTCTTTTGTTTTTATTGCTCATCACAAATCATCATAAAATGATAAATTTGGATTAGTGATGAGAAATGTGATGTGATTTCTTGTATATCGCTTAATCATGGATATGTTTTAAATTTAAGGACCCACATTAGTGACATGTGATATGTGATAAAATTTTTAAATCCTCTCATCATTGATTGCTTGCAAAATATATGAGGAGAATTAGCTATGAATGAAGGCCTTATAATTATAGTTCTCGTTGTAGATTCATTTTAGAAATTGAGTTCAAAATTAGCGATAAGCGATGGGTGTCCTCTAAAAGGTTTTTATTTAGCTAATTTGATATGATCCTATGTGCGATGTCTTTTGTGCCTTTTACTTTGTGTAGGTGGTATGTGTCTAAAATCTGGTGCCTTTGTAACATCTCTCATCACTGATAGGATCCTAGGCGCAAAATTTGAATAAGTGATGCGTGATGAAGGGATGAATGTGAGAAAAGGTCAAGGCACTAGACCAATAGCTAAGGATCATTGTAGGGATATCTACATCACTGATAGAGCTGGAAAATGATAAAGTAAATCAGTGACAAGCGATGATTATTACATGGAATGGGAAATGTGGCAAAATATTGAAGATTTAGCATAAAGAAAAAAAGAAAATAGTGAGAGGATTGATGAACCATTGATAAATTTTAAAGCAAGATGATCCAATGGACTGAAATTCATCACATGAATAACTTCATCGCTAATTGCAACCTAAGATGTGGGGAAGATCGGTGATGAAGCGTATAAATAAAGTTTCCCTCTAAGAAAAATTGGTCTTGTGTACTTCACTGATATTAATGAAAGCACATATTAGGTTGGTGATACATGTTGATTGACAGATCGCAACACTTGAGTTGGCATCACTATTTTCTATGAACAAGTTGCTAAAACCATAAAAAATGACGCTTAAATCACCATAGATGAAGTTTTAAATGTTGTAAAAGCAACAACTTGGATTTAAAACCGAGTTGTTTAGTTATCAACTCACTTGCGTGAAGAATTTTGAGATCATTAATTTTGCATGCTTCAAATTTCCTATTTAATGTAGTGTCTATTATTCTTTCTCATCAATATTCAGTCTACACTAGATAAGAGGTGTGGGTTAGTAAGGAGGTGTGTGAGTATAAATTTTTTTAGAATTGGGGTCTTCTCCTAGTTAATTAGGTCTACCATGGTGGTTCATGAACCTGAGAAGCTGATTTTATTAGAGTCTAAGGAAGATGCTCTTGAGGATAAAATTAAAATGCAAGGAGCTCTTGATATGCCAAAAGGAAGAATAGGATTTAGGAATTTCAAGGAGTATGGTAACAAAGAAAGTTACCTTCCACGGGAATAGATAGGTTCAGAAGAATTAGTCAAACATAGAGAAAAGAGGATGGTGGAATATGAAAAGAAGGCAAGGAGGGAGAGTGGGCACTATAAGGCCTATCTAAATGGATGTAACTCTCCATGTGAAGTTTCTAATAACCCTTCATGCAGTAAGGGTGACACTAATCTAGAGGGTGATTATTACGCCCTCTCCCTGGTACTATTAAGGAATTCTAACAAGGAGGTGGTGACAGTTTCTCCAGTCCCACCATGAGAAAAATGTAGGCAAGTATCCTTTGAGGTCAATGAATCAGAGTGGTAACTACACCCTATTTTTGTTTTTGACAAAACCATGCCCTTTCAGTTAGGATTGTCCTATTCAGCACTCATGTGATTTCTTGTTTCTAGTGCTGAGGTGGAATTTTTTTTGGTTGGTGTGTAGGAGAAGTGCCAAACTAGTTAACCTTGGCGACGTGTGTTGTTTTTGGACAATATACAAGTTTTTGTTGGAATTGCTATTGGAGAATCTTCTTTGGTCAACAAGGATGAGGATTCAATACGATTGCAACAAACTCTACCTTTCAAGGAGCTGGTCTGTCTTCATTCAAGAAATATGGCATTTGGTCATTTACTCTTCCATTTTCCTTGGATGATTACATGTAACAAACTAAGAATATCTCGAATTCTAGTGCAAATGAAATGAAATGTAAGTGTAATTAATCTTGATGCTTGTTGCTCCCTTGTTGTATAAAATGGATTTCAGGGCTTATTACAAGGTTGGATTCTGAAGTATCAATAGGGTTATAGGTTAAAACTAAGTTCAGGAAAGGCACTTAGAATAGAATACTAGAAATAGATCAGTAGTTTGTCTTGGATGTGAGATCATTTATGTAGTGATCTTAAATAAGTTTCATAGAAATTACTTATATAAAAAAAAAAATATTATTTTGAAACAAATACTCTCCTATTTATGTTCCTCACGAGTTATGAATGAGAAATGCTAATGGTGTTATCATTTGTCTTCAAATATTTCATTTGAATGTATTACTCTATTTTCAACTTTAATTCAAGCAGTTAATTAAAATGCTTGAATAGGGCTATTAACTTTGTAAGGAATGGCTTATGATTTCTAGGAAGTAAATGTTTCTTGCACTGCAAGTTTTCATAAATGCAAAGAATTATGAAGATAGTTTGTTTCTTCCTTAAATGAGTAATTTGTAAATTACTGATCCTTGTATACTTGACTTTGTTGCTCCAATTGATGAGACATTGGTCATTTCATAAGAAAATATTGCATAAAATGAACAGATAGTGTTCCTATCCCTAGACTTAAGATGAGGCAATATCCAATTAAAATTCTTTCAAAGGATAGTATAGGTGGAATTATCCCCAATTCCTAGCAAATAACTAGTTGCTCACTTGAAAATCTGCCAAATCTTCGGTGAGATGAACTTTATTTGCAATAAGTAGGAATCAATATATGTATAAATGTGTTACCAATTGAATACAATATCTGAAAACATAGTTGGGATCACCCTCCTAGGTTTCACATAGCTTGAAGTGAAGGAGTATAAACCATAAAATCCTAATATGCTCATTGTGTTGGCCACTAACCTAACATTTCTTCATCATAGGAGTTAGCTACTTCTTAAAGAATTGTTTGGTTCTATTGGAAAAATCACCAATAGAAATGGAAACTATGTTGGTGAGACTTTGAATCCCTAGTTGTAGACTATTAGATTCAATAAATTGGTAAATTTGAACATCTGGTTCAGATATTGAGGAATTTTGAGACCTAGAAAGGTTTTTGTTGAACAAGTTTCAAAAGGAATATGTGTGACTCTACTGTGGGAGAGAACTCAAAAAGGTATTCATCTTTGAAGGAGCTTCATATTGCTTGAAGTTCATTCCTCTATGAAGAGAGGTGGCGACTCTATCAAAAGAGCCTGATGAAGATGTGAAGAACATTTCAGATTGATAAGGATTTCCAATAAGAAAGAAAAACTCACAGCAATTGCACATATCTAGGTATTGCACAGTTTTTTGATTTTAAGAAAGATAAATTTGTATATGAAAACCATAATTGTAAGACTAGAAATTTTGGTTCCCTATTAAATGATTGAGCACTAAGGAAGGGAATAGTAGTTACGGGCTTGTATACTTTTCTATTACTAGATTGTAATATTTATTGTGAAGAGATGTATGCAATATTTTTAAAGAAAAAAATTTAGAAATATCTTAATCAACTAAAATATTCATTATAAGAGTTTAAGATTATGTTGTAAAATAAGTTTGAGTTTTCCTCTATAATTTCATGGTAAGAGAAGGTTGGTAGAACTATAATAAAAGGTGCATTAATATATATGGTTCCTGGTGCAACCATGGATTGTAATCAGCCCCAGTCATGTAATAAAAGAAGTTTCAGCATTAAAAGGTAAATGCCCATAAACTTTGATGGAATTTATGTTTACCCAAATTTTATTCCATCTAAAATCAGAAGTGAGCTACCAAAGTTCAGTGGTACACAGTGTGAATCAACAAGTAGGCACCTACAAGAGTTCAATAGTTTAATTGATGATTATGAGATAGATCATGAGGATGTAATCATGAGGTTGTTTGTTTAGTCTCTAGAAGGAGATCCAAGAGATTGGTTCTCTGATTTATCTACATGCTCTCTTTGTTCTTGGGGTGAGTTCTAGAACATTGATTTTTGGGACCCTATGGACTACTCTTGCACTTCTAGGGTTTTTCACCTAAAAGGAGAGAGATAGGGCCAAAAATGCTAATGTATCACTCAAATTAGGATGTGTGTGATGTTATGTGATGTAAATGAAGTTAAATAAATTCAATAGATTCATCTAGATGATTGAAAATGAGTGTAAAAATGCAATTACTACTATGTTTAAAAACACATTGTGATATGTAAGAAACTATGTAAATGAATAAATTATGTAGAACAGAAAGTACAGGGATGAATCTGAGTGCACCTGGGTGAGATGTGATCTTTCTAGAGTGTTTCAAATGTTGGTGAAATTAACTGAATTTTCATAGTGGGACTCATTCGCCACCCATGGTGGTGAATCAGTCCACCTATTGGTGAAAAATTGTCGGGAGCTAGTTTCTGTCTAACGGGATTTAAAATTTGACAAAACTCAAGTTTCTAGTCCTAAGGTGGGACTCATTCACCAAAAGTGGTGAATTAAACCTCTCCAAAATTTCTCAAAAAATAGGAAAACTTTTGGTAATTAAACCCTTGAAAAGACGATGAAATGAAAGAGGAAGATAAACTAATAACATGTAAGTGTTATCAACTCACCTAACTCTTGATAATGCAAGTCTGAATTATTGTCAATGGCTACTTCAAAGTTCTTGAATAGTGTTTTAAAAGATGATGTAGAATTCTTGAATGCTTGAGATTGCTTGAATATGATATGCGAAAGTTGGAGGATGTAAAATGAGGTGAAAAACACTTATTTATACAATTCTTGTGCCTTAGTATCCATTCATACATCATCACATGCCAACATCAAGTGATTTTGAATAAAATCCTAAAAGGAAATTTCAAATATTCTGAATTTTGGGCCAAGGGGGACTCATTCACCACCCATGGCAAATGGGTCCCACCTAGGACCTAAACACAAGTGTTAGGAAAAATGTTGTATTTAATGTTATTTTTTGGGATAACATTAAAAAATACACTTAATTACAACCTATGAGGGCATAAAGAGACAAAATAAATCATGAGAAGGGTGTAAATAGTGAAGATGTGTCTAGAAAAGCATGAAAGAGTGTTAGAAGAAATTACAACACTTCAAAATAGGGCTTGTTGATGAGTGAAAAGGTGGTTTTTAGGTGACTTGCATTAAATAGATTCTAGATGAATGTAGAAATGTCTTATAACACTTCACAAAACCTTCACAAGATGTCGTTCTTTGAATTTTAATACCTAAATAAGCATGTTCAAGCCATGATACAACATAAAATCAAAGCAACATAGTTCCAACACCATGAGACAAGACCTAAAAGGTCATGAAAATGACAAGGGGCCATTTTTCTATGGCACATTTAGGCCCCAGTTTAGTGACAGGATGAACCTACTTCAAACTCACACTAAAGTAGCCATGAACATCGAGGGGAGGTTTCAAATGCACTTACGCTAGTAAGATGGAATGCAACAATCAAGAGGGATGATCAAGCCCCCAGGATAAAGATCCCATGGCAAACTAAACAGAAGAACAAAGGAACACACAAGTGTTGAGATGAATCGGATGAAGAAGAGAATGTGTACTCACTCTGGGGCCATGAAAGTTCAAGTTGTCTATGGGGTGAGAAGGCCCAAGTGTATACTCACTCTGGGGCCATGGAACTAGTTGTCCACTGGGTGAGAAAGCCCAAAAAGTAAGATACATACGCTAGTTGGTATGCACTCACAAACACAAAAGTGGCTATGGGGAAAATTCATGTCACTAGGTGGGCTTCCCGCTCAACTATGTCAAATTTATACTCGTTGATAACTATAACAAGGTGCTACAAGGAAAAAAATGCTCATGAACAAAAAGAGAAAAGGTACCATAGTCATGCAAATTGCATTATGCAAGGTGGAAAAAATGAATGCAAAATGTATAAATGCAAAAATGTAAGGTGAAAAGATGTAAAATGTGAAAAGATGTTCAAAGGAGTCTTGTTCAGTTTATGTAAGGTCAGTCACTTGGGGAACATTGTGTCTAATGTATCCTAGAGAGGACCAATCAAAGAATAGTATATTCAAAACTTAGGGGATGCAATGTGTCACATCATTCCACCAAGAGGAATGTAATATGCTAAGATAGATCTCAATTATGGAGGACATCACACCCAATGTCATCCACAAAGTGAAAAACACATCACATAAACGACAAGGATACACTAGGAACCAAAAATGAAAATGAAATAATGGTAATGTATGCCCCCCACTTTAAAGGAATTGCTACACATCGTTCTGTGAGAAATTACTTTAAAGTAGAGAAGAAAAGAAAATGCAAAGAAGAAAACAAGACATGAGATCCAACCTAGAAAGCCCTATGCCAAGTCATATGTTTCAAAGTTAGGCTACGTCATGTCAAGGAAATGTGAAAAATAAAGAAAAGGGAGTTGCCCCCAAAAAAAAATAAAGCACACCAAACACATAAGGGATCTATGGATTCGGGGTCAGTATGTTTGTTGCTGCAATTTTTTTTGATTAAAGAGCTCAAAACTGTCATCATTCCCCAAAACACATAGAATTGGAAGAATGACACAAAGAGAGTGAAAAAAAAGGAAAATGAAACTCCATTTTGGGTCAACATGGATGATACATTGTGGTCTCGATGCCTTGCATCATCCCCAAAATAAAAACACAAGAAAAATGAAAATGAAAACGAGAAAGAAAATGAAAATGTTTTTTGGTCAAATTGAAGGAGACATTTTGGTCTCAATGCCTTGCATCATCCCCAAAAGGAAAACACAAAACAAAAAGAGAAAAAGACAAGGACCTTTTGGATCAACATGGAAGAGACATAGGGCATCTCTACGCTTTGTGTCATCCCCAAAAGGAGAACACAAAAAAAAGAGAGAAATAGAAAAGGACATTTTGGGTCAACATAGAAGAGACATAGGGCATCTCTACTCTTTGCATCATCCCCAAAAGGAGAACACCAAAAAACAAAGGAAATAAAATGCACGGTGAATAGAAGAATAGAGATACAAATAGAAGAAATGTACAAAGAGAGAGAACATCAAACGCACGATACGGGGAAAAATGATACACACATAAAAAAAAAATGAAAAATGGATAAGGAATGAAAATGTAAGTCAACCATTAAATTAGGTATTGGTTTCTCAATATTAAGTAGAAAAGGAATAACATAGTTAGGAGATAAAGACAAGTGCATTACAAGGACAAGGCTAACAACGTCTTTCCCTCCACAAAGTGTAATGGCAAGAATGAGCTGAGGTGGGTGATCTGAAAGGATCATGCAATAGTGAGAATAGGGAATTCTAAAATTATGTCATGATGATGGGATTTAGTTGCTTTAAGGTATAACAGGGAAGTAATCGATATCAATGAAGTGATACTTATCTAGTATGTCCTTCAACATCCAACATTCTTTAGTGCGATGTCCAAGGATGCAATGATATTTACAAAATGGTATGTTAGAGTCTTTTGGACAAATAACCAACCTATTCAAAGGTGGTAACAGTATAATACCTTTATTTAAGAGTAGTTGAAGTCTCCTTTCACATTCAGGTGGAGGATGTGTGGGGGTATGTGCAGGATCATGATGGGCCAAAAAGTGGCAATATGATGGGTATGTGGCTGATGACTATTTTTTTACCCAAAGTTGATGAAATGAAAATGGTTTTTAAAGGAGATTCTCAAATTTCCACCGATATAAATTATGATTTACTTTGAATTTAATACTTAAGTAATTATTATTTATTTTCTATTCAAATTACCACTAAATTCTTGATCGATAGGCCAATTGAAAAACATCTATAGCTTTCAAATGATATCACATTTTTTGAATTCAAAACATGTGTCACATTCTATGCTTCACATACTATAGGATTAAAAAAAGAAAATTTGAATTTCATGAAGTTTGGACTAAGTTAAGGCGGTCAGACATACAAGTTTTTTATATTTTTTTAAAAGTTGTAATAAAAAAATCATAATTAATTATTTACTTGGAGAAAAATTACAAAAAAATATGCATCACATTGGGGCATGAGTCCTCTACTTATATCTAAAATTTTATAAAAAAATATTATCACTTTATTGTGGTTAAGGTGGTCCAATAGACACCTACTTATTTTTTCACTAAAATTTAAGTACCACTGCATTGAAATTTCAAATTTTCACCAAATAGATGTTTTTTTAAACAAACCTAGTAGTTTAGAAACTGCATTCAATTTGCTATAGATTCTATTCTTACATATTTTTGAAATAATATAGATAACTTATTCAAATTTTTACGTCAAGTTGCCTAACTCTGATTTTTCTGAATTTTTTGCCATTTAAGGGCCTATTTTTTCCATGATGATTCTGCACATACCCATGGGAAACTTGATCTTTTTGAGTTTGTAAGGTCTTTTTCACTTGCTAGATTCTCCTTGTTCATGAATAGAAGGAGGAGAAGGACCCATGGGGATCCTAACATCCTTATCATTAAAAGGAGATAATGGTTGTTCATGTGGAAGGATAATGTTTAAGTTAGGAGGAGAATTCAAGATCACCATTCCAACATCCAGAAGTCTCCTCGGTTGTAGGGGATGTCTCTCAGGATGAGAAGGATCTTGATATAAAGTCCTATTGTGTTTTCTTCTATTGGTTGTTGTTCAAAAAGTTGATGAATGTCATGTTCATGTTTTGTGTCACAGCCTTGTTTACTTAAGATAGTAAATCCTTTACCATAAGTCTCTTCAAGGTTGATAGGAATGTTTTTGGTTGTGTGCTCATAGAATGGTTGGGGTTGTGGGGGTTGAGAGGGACTAGGTCCACTTGAGGGAGGAACCTTAGGTCCTATATTGACTTCAAGATGTAAATATGCAAAGTGATTAGGAGGTGCAATAATGGGAAGGTTTTGTGATCTTATTGATGGGTAAAAGGTTGCATTGGCCTCTAGGTTGTCAAGGAAGCCATTGTAGAACTTATGCATGATATCATCATCTTCTCCAATGATGTCTACATCACGGGGAGGACAATCATGAGGAGTTGAAGGAACATGTGTGAGTTCAAGGTCATTAGAGTCACAACCAAAAGCACAATTAGACATGTCTACCAGTGACTTTAGGAAATTCCAAAACTTATTGAAATAAAATTCCATGATGCAAATAAACTTAGATGCAAGAAATGAGGATAAAAATAGAGAATCTATGAATGAAAAAATTATGCAAGAACAAAAAAGTTGAATGCAGAAAAATGCCAAAAAGATTGCAGAAATGTTGTTTCAGAAGTACAAAGGGACTGATTTTCCCTGGGTGGTGAATGATTCCTAGTATGAATTTTTTTAGTTTTTTTCAGAGAGTTTAAGATGATTTAAATTCTCTACAGCATGCAATTTTTAGATGTAGAATGCAGATTTTGAATTTTTTCAATTAGATGCAATGGAAAAATGAAAGCTAAATGAAGGTTTAACTAATGCAAAATGAAATATCCTAGAATGCAATAAGAAATAAATGTCCTAATTGAATGCTAATACAATGTGTGAATGCAATAAGAAATCTAAAGTGTTCAAAAGTTGGGTTCACCAAAATAAAACATAGATTTTTGGGACCCTATAGACTACTCTTGCACTTCTAGGGTTTTTCACGTAAAAGGAGAGAGATAGGGCAAAAATTTCTAATGTATCACTCAAATTAGGATGTGTGTGATTTTATGTGATGTAAATGAAGTTAAATAAATGCAATAGATTAATATAGGTGAGTGAAAATGAGTACAAAACTGTAATTACTACTGTGTTTCAAAACACATTGTGATATGCAAGCAACTATGTAAATGAAGAAATTATGTTGAATAGAAAGTACATGGATGAATTTGAGTGCACTTGGGTGAGATTTGAGCTTTCTAGAGTGTTCTAGATGCTGGTGAAATTCACTGATTTTTCATAGTGGAACTCATTCACACCCATGGTGGTGAATCAGTCCACCTACTGGTGAAAAACTATCGGGAGTTGGTTTCTGTTTGTCGGGATCTGAAATCTGACAAAACTCAAGTTTCTAGTCCTAAGGTGGGATTCATTCACCATAGGTGGAAAATCAGTCCTCTCCCAAATTTCTAAAAACATCGGAGACAATTCTGCAATACCAGATCTGGGAATGTCTACTTGTCAGGCTGTCGAAGTCAAATCTGCAGAAAATGGACAAATAACTCTCTCCAAGCTTGAAATTGACTTAAGTTGACTTAAAGCACCTAGTTGACTTGAGAATCATTCTTCAAGGCCTAATAACCTATCAAATCTACAAACAAAGGGCCGCAAACAAACAAGCAAAAGGGAAAAATGATTAATGGTTAATGAATAGGGGTTTGCCTTGGTCAAGCCCCACTTTTGGTAATTAAACCCTTGAGAAGATGATGAAATGAAAGATAAAGATAAACTAATAACATATAAGTGTTATCAAATCACCTAACTCTTGATAATGCAAGTCTGAATTAATGTCAATGGTTGCTTCAAAGTGCTTGAATAGTGCTTGAAAAGATGATGTAGAATGCTTGAATACTCGAGATTGCTTTAATATGATATGTGAATTTTGGAGGACATAAAATGAGGTGAAAAATACTTATTTATACAATTCTTGTTCCTTAGTATCTGTTCATACCTCATCATAGGCCGACATCAAGTAATTTTGAATAAAATCCTAAAAGGAAATTTCAAATATTTTGAATTTGGGGCCAAGGGGGACTCATTCACCACCCTTGTCGAATGGCTCCCACCTAGGACCTAAAAAAAGTATCAGGAAAAATGTTGTATTTAATGTTATTTGTTGGGATAACATTAAAAAATACACTTAATTACAACTTATAATGGAATAAAGAGACAAAATAAAGCATGAGAAGGGTGTAAATATTGAAGATGTTCCTGGAAAAGCATGAAATCTTGTAACAAGACTTTACAACACTTCAAAATAGGGCTTGTTGATGAGTGAAAAGGTGGTTTTTAGGTGAATTGCATTAAATAGAGTCTAGAAGAATGTAAAAATTTCTTACAACACTTCACAACACCTTCACAAGACATTGTTCTTTGAATTTTAATACCTAAATAAGCATGTTCAAGCCATGATACAACATAAAATCAAAGCAACATGGTTCCAACACCATGAAACAAGACCTAAAAGGCCATGCAAATGACAAGGGGCCATTTTTCTATGACACAATTTCAAAGCAGTGTTCATGGAATAGTTTGGTGAAAGGATCAGTGTTGGCTATTTGCTCAATAAATTTATGAACATTGAGAAAGAGGGGGATGAGCTAGTCCCAACATTTAACCGAAGATTTGTTAAAACATTAAGGGACATTCCTGATGTTTTGGAACTAAGTAATGCAATATGTTTGGTTGTTTATTTAGGAGCTTTTGATAATAAGATGAGTTATCTACTAAGATATAAGGATCTCAAAACTTTTCATCAAGCATGTGGGATAGCTATGAGCATTGAAAACAACCTAAATTATGGAATACATAAGGATCATTTGAATACAAGTGTTTACTGCCATAGAACACCAAATGTTGTTAAAGGGTGTAAGCCAGAAGTCAAAAATTAATGTAAGAACATTTACACCTCTATTGTTCCAGCTTACACAACATTCTATAATACAGATCTCAGAAAGCCCCAAACACATCATCAAGAAACCATCATGTTTTCAACTTACAATGATAATAACTTGGTTGCTTTATGTGAGTTGAGTAGTGAGATGTCACATAAAGAGGAAGAGAATAGAGTAAAGGATGAAAATGTAGATAAGCAAATGAAAGGTGTTGTTTAAGTACTATTGAAAAATACATTACCTATGCTCCTATTGTTGAGGTAAGGGTAAGCATTCAGTTTGATAATTCTGAACATAACTGCAATATTGATGAGTCTTCTTGTTGTAGTAATAATGATGGCATAGGGCATGGAATTTTTTTTGTTGATTGTGATTATTCTCATGAAGTAGAGATGTAATCATTTGCTGCAAATGAGAAATGTGTTGATAATTATGTAAGTACATTTGAAAATGTTTCTATCTATTCTTCTAGTGATTACAGTGATGTTGGATGCAGTAATGACTTGAAGGAATTAGACCTCCATGTGGAGAAAGTTAAGGCTCTTATGTCAAGAATTAATGTAATAGAAAATCCATTGTTTGATGAGACTCCATCTTCACCAGAAATGAGAAATGATCCTTATTGGTGTAGAGATAATCCACTCTTTATTGAGGATTTTGATGATGCATCTAGAAAAGAGTTAGAATTTGGCCTTAAGAAAACAAAGCAACACGTTGATGAAATCCTCAGAGGTATTACTTATGAATGTTTTATATTTGATGTAGATGTTACAGACAGGGTTATGTATCATGATGCTAGCTACATGAAAGAACAAGTTTCTAAAAGCATAAAAACGAGGCTTAGATCACAATGGATGAATTTTTAAATGTTTTAAAAGCAACGACCTAGATTTAAAACTGAGTTGTTAAGTTATCAACTCGCTCGCGTGAAGAATTCTAAGATAATTAATACTACATGCTTCAAATTTCCTATTTAATGAAGATTGTTTGTTATTCTTTCTCATCAAAATTTAGTCTGCACTAAATAAGAGGCGCGGGTTAGTTAGGAGGTGTGTGAGCATAAAATTTTCTGGAATGGGGGTCTTGTCCTAGTTAATTAGGTCCACCATGGTGGTTCATGAACCTGAGAAGTTGAGTTTATTTGAGTCTAAGGAGGATTCTCTTGAGGATAAAAGTGGAACGCAAGGACCTCTTCATATGCCAAAAGGAAGAATTTGATTTGGGAAGTTCAAGGAGTATGGTAACAAAGAAAATTACTATTGACGAGAGCAGATAATTTTAGAAGAATTAGTCAAACACAGAGAAAAGAGGATGGTGGAATATGAAAAGAAGGCAAGGAGGGAGAGTGAGCACTGTAAGGCCTATCTGAATGGATGTAACTCTCCATGTGAAGTTTCTAATAACCCTTTATGCAATAAGGGTGACACTAATCTAGAGGGTGATTATTACACCCTCTCCCTAGTACTATCAAGGAATTCTAACAAGGAGGTGGTGACAGTTTCTCCAGTCCCACCATGAGAAAAATGTAGGTGAGTATCCTTTGAGTTTGATGACTCGGAGTGGTAACTACACCTCTTTTTTTTTGACAAAACCATGCCCTTTCAGTTAGGATTGTCCTATTCAGCACTCATGTGATTTCTTGTTTCTAGTGCTGAGGTGGAATGTTTTTGGGCTGGTATGTAGGAGAAGTGCCAAACTAGTTAACCTTGGTAACATGTGTGTTGTTTTTGGAAAATATACAAGTTTGTGTTGGAACTGCTATTGGAGAATCTTCTTTGGTCAACAAGGATGAGGATTCAATACGGTTGCAACAAACTATACCTTTCAAGGAGCTGGTGTGTCTTCATTCAGGGAATATGGCATGTGGTCTTTTACTCTTCCATTTTCCTTAGATGATTACATGTAACAAAATTAAAATATCTCAAATTATAGTTCGAATGAAATGAAATGTAAGTGTAATTAATCCTGATGCTTGTTGCTCCCTTGTTCTATAAAAGGGATTTCAGGGCTTATTACAGAGTCATATTTTGAAGTCTCAATAGGGTTCTAGGTGAAAACTAAGTTTAGGAAAGGCACTTAGAATAGAATACTAGAAATAGATCAGTAGTTTTTCTTGGACGTGAGATCATGTATGTAGTGATCTTAAATATCAGAAAAAATGTTAGTCTATAAAAAAATACTCTCCTATGTATGTTCCTCATGAGTTATAAATGATAAATTCTAATGGTGTTATCATTTGTCTTCAAATATTTCATTTGAATGTATTACTCTATTTTTAGTTTTAATTCAAGGATTTAATTAAAATTCCTGAATAGGGTTATAAACTTTGTAAGGAATGGATTAGGATTTCTAAGAAGTAAATGTTTCTTGCACAGTGAGTTTTTATAAATGCAAAGCAATATGAAGATAGTTCCTTTCTTCCTTAAATGAGTAATTTGTAAATTACTGATCCTTGTATACTTGACTCTGTTGCTCCAATTAATGAGACACTGATCATTTCATAAGAAAATCTTGCATAAAATGAATAGATATTGTTCCTGGCCCTAGACTTAAGGTGAGGCAATATTCAATTAAAAATATTTCAAAGGATAGTATAGGTGGAATTATCCCCAATTCCTAGCAAATAACTAGTCTCTCACTTGAAAATCTACCAAATCTTCAGTGAGATGAACTTTATTTGGAATAAGTAGTAATCAATCTATGTATAAATGTGTTACTAATCGAATACATTATTTTAAAACATAATTGGGATCACCCTCCTAGTTTTCACAGAGCCTAAAGTGAAGGAGTATGGACCATAAAATCCAATGCCCATTGTGTAGGCCACTAACCTAACATTTCTTCATCCCAGGAGTTGGCTAATTCTTAAAGAATTGTTTGGTTCTACTATAAAAATCACCAATAGAGCCATCGCATTTGTTCATGAATTCCAAGCATACACAATTTTGCTTGTCTCATGAAGCTCAAAAGACCATTTTCCTTTTTGTGGCACCTTAAATTAAAGTTATCAGGAGGTATAACTTTGGTATGGTTGAGTAGGAAGACCATTCTAAGGCATGAATTTCCCCATAGCCACCTGTGTGTAAGTGCATATGAACCATGATTGTATGTTTCTCACTTCTAGGCCTTCTCACCCAGCAGACAAGCATGAGTTTTGTCGCCTCAGAGTGAGTATGCATTTTCTAGACAAAAAACCTAGATCTGATCAACACTTTGTTGGAAAAATGGTGAAAGCTTGATCTGATTCTTTCTTTCCTTTTTTCTTTTTCACTTTTCCATCTTTTCCATTGTATGCTTGTGCCTTTTTGTTGTTCTTGATATCATTTTTATGTGTTCCTTTGTGCTCATGTTAGTTTTCCATGAGATCCTGATCCTAGAGGCTTGATCACCCCTCTTGATCATTGTCATCTCATCTTGCTAGCATTGGTACATTTTAACCCCTATTGATGTGTGTTGGTCTACTTTAGTATGAGTTTGAAGTAGTTTCATCCTCTCACTAAAGTGGGGGCTAAATGTGGTCATTGAAAAAGTAACCCTTCTACTTTTTCTGACTCATTTGGGCCCTCCTTATGATTTTTGGCTTAATATTTCCTTGATTTAATGTTGTAATGTGGATAACACTTTCACATTAGGTCTTGGGCCCTTGTGAACTAAAAGGATTCAAATGGTACCTTACCTAAGTGTTGTAACACACTTTCACACTTTTCTAGGTTCTTGTTAATGTATTTCACCTAAATAACCCATTTTCATTATTTACCAATCCTTATTTCAAAGTGTTGTAAAGTATTGTAAAACACTTTAACACTTTCTTAGGTTTGTCATTAATAGTTGGGCTTTCTTATGCTTTAATTCTCCCCATTTTGCATCCACAGGCCATATTTATGTGTATTTTTTAGAATAATCCTGACAAATATCATTTAAAACATCAAAATCCTGAAACCCACCTTAAACTCCTAAGGTGGGATTCATCAACCATTATAGGGTGAATGAGTCCCCTTAGGTGGGACCCATTCGACCAAGGTGGCAAATGAGTCCCCTTTAACTCAAAATTCAAATTTAATTCTAAATTCTAGCAAATTTTTATTCTCTAAGATCTAAGGTTGGCCTGTAGTGTGGGTATGTGTAGGATCATCATGGAAAAAATAGGCCCTTAAGTGGCAAAAAATTCAGAAAAATTAGAGTTAGGCAACTTGATGTAAAAATTTGAATAAGTTATATATATTATTTCAAAAATATGTAAAAAATAGAATTTGTAGCAAATTGAATGTAGTTTCTAAACTACTGGGTTTATTTAAAAGAAACAAAATCTTTTTGGTGAAAATTTGAATTTTCAATATAGTAGTACTTAAATTTCAAGGAAAAATAAGTAGGTGTCTATCTCACCACCTAACCATAATAAAATGATAATATTTTTATAATATTTTACATATAAGTAGAGGACTCGTAATGGATGTGATGCATATTGTTTTGTAAGTTTTTCAAGCAAATAATTAATTATGATTTTTTTACACACTTTTAAAAATATATAAAACTTGTATGTCGACCACCTCAACTTGGCCAAAACTTCATGAAATTCATTTTTTTTAATCATATTATGTGAAGCATAGAATGTGACACAGTTCAAATTCAAAAATGTGATACCATTTGAAAGGTATAGATGTTTTTCAATCAGCCTATCAATCAGGACTTTAGTCCTAATTTAAATAAAAATGAATAATAATTATTTATTAAATTCAAAGTAAAGCATAATTTAAATTGGTGGAAAGCTGAAATATCCTTTAAAAACACTTTTCATTTCATCAATTTTTGGGTAAAAAAAATTTATCAGCCACATACCCTACAAATACCCATCATATCACCACTTTTTGGCCCATCATGATCCTGCACATACCCATGTTGTAATTTTGGGAATTATTGCATAATTGAGTACAAATACAAGCTTCTTTCCCTAATTTTTATACCTACCAAGTTTGATCAAGCATTCAAGAGTTCACAAGAGCATTTGAGCATTCACAAGAGCGTTCAAGGCATTTCAAGGGAAATTATCAAGTAATCAAGAGCATTTTCAAGTGTAATTCATCATGCGAAAGATTGTTTGCATCATGTTGTTTTAGAGCTAATATTTGTTATGCAGGATTGTGTGATTCAAACTATACCATACAAAAATGGATCATTGAAATTTTCATGGGATTTTAGGTCTTTCTCCCATGACGTTTGACTTTTCTTGCTTTGATTTAATGTTGGAATGTAGCTTATGCATTCACATTAGGTCCTAAATATACAAATTATGATGTCTTGTGAAGGTGTTGTGAAGTGTTGTAACACATTTCTACACTTTTCTAGACTCTTTTCATTACAATTCACCTAAAACCCACCTTTTCATCACTTACAAAGTCCTATTTTAAAGTTTTGTAAAGTCTTGTAACAAGATTTCACACTTTTCTAGGCTTGATTTCACTATTTACACCTTATGCTTTATTTGACCCCTTTATGCACTCATAAGACTTAATTAAGTGTATTTTTGAATGTAAACCCAACAAATAACATTAAATTTGACTTAATGCATGGCAAATGAGTCCCTCTTGGCTTATAATTCAAAATAATTCAAAATAATTCAAAATTTCTTCCAGGTTTTTATTTAAAAATATCTTATGTCGGCCTTTGATGATGTATGATTGGTTTTTTAGGGCATAAGTGTGTATAAATAATTTTTTTTCTTCTCATTTCAATCCCCATTCTCATAATTCATTCAAGCATTCAATCATCCATTCAATCATTTATTCAAGTATTGAATCATTATAGAATTGTTGAATCAAGCATCTTGGAGCAACCATTGACATATCTTCAAATTTCCTCAACAAAGTTGTGGTGAGTTTAGGAAATTTTCATGTTGTTTATTCATCATTCCTTGCTCATTTCATTTCATTTGTTCATTAAGGGTTTGATTACCAAAGTGGGATTTGACCAAGGAAAATACCTATACTATAACCCTTAACAATTTTTCCCCTTTTGCATGTGTGTTTGCAGAATTTTTTATGCAATTTTTTCAAGCAATAAGGTGTTGGAAGGTGGTCAACAAGTCAATAAAGTGTTTCAAGTCAACTAAACCATATTTCAAGCTTGGAGACAACCTAGAGTCTATTTTCTGTAGATTTGGCTCTATCAACCAAACAAGAAGATAAGTGCAGATCTGGAGCTACAAAATTGACCTTTGATTTCATAGAATTTAGTAGGAGAACTAATTCTCCATCAATGGTGAATGAGTCCCACCTTAAGGATGAAAAAGGTTATTTTGTCAGTTTCCAGTTCCCGACTGTCAGAAAGCAGTTTTTAGGTGTTTTTGTTAGAAGCGGGATTTATTCGCCATTAGTGGTGAATGAGTCCCACTGGTGGTTTACATTGATCTTTTCCAAATTTAAGAGCATTCTAGATTCATCATCCAATTCCTAGGTGCACTCTATTTTACCTTGTTCAATTCTGTTTGCATTAGTTTTCATTTCTATTGCATTTTCTACATATCACATTGTGTTTTCAAACATTACATATTACATTAGTTTTGCATTAAGAATCAGTCAATTACATCATTTAGTTGCATCTACATCATTGAATTTAGTCTTAATTACATCATACAATCCTCTATTTGAGTTAACCACTTCAATTGTGGGGTTCTATCTCTCTCCTCTCAGATGAAAGATCTTAAGAGTGTAAGAGAAGCACACCACAAAATTGTTGGTTCATTTTGGTGAGCTTGTATTTTGAACACTTTATCGTTCTGATTTCAATTTCATCTTGCATCCTAGGTGTCCTTTGCATCAACATTCAATTAGGTTTTGTGTTGTTTTTGCATCATAGGGTTTCTCAAATTTCATTAGTGAAAGACTCATATAGACTTCAATTTTGCATATCATATCATTCAAAAACTAAAAATTTGCATTTGCATCCTCATTTTGCATCTGAAAAACATTGAAATCATTTTAAATTTTCTTACAAAACATAAAAAAAGCCATACCTAGACTCGTTCGCCACCCTAAGAGAATTAGTTTAGTTGCATTTTTTGCATTGAGATTTTTGGTATTTTCAATGTTTTTCTCGCATTTCTATTTCCTATTACTATCTTCTTGTTTTAGTTTACAAAAAAAATTTCATTAGCATTTTGTTATTCCTAGCTTACATTTGCATTCACCCCATATTTTGTGGTACTTGTATGAGTGTTTGGTTCCCTATTTATAATACTTTACTGATACGAAGTTCTAGACTCATGGCTTCCCACGATAGCACTTTCATTGTGGACCTTAGGATCTCAAGATCTCCTACTCCTAGTATGGACAATGGTACATTAAGCATGGATACTACCACTAATACACCTTTACCTTCACATCCAAAGCATGTTGACACACAAACTAGTTCCATTCTGCAAGAAAAATTTATTAGTATTCATGAAGATTTTGCATATTTGCAACAAGATTTAAGTCTTCAAAACATTTCCACCACTACTATACCTGCCATAGAAAACATTCATTGCTTGATTGAAAGTGACGATGGCTTACAACTTATGAAAAGAATAGTTGAGATATACAACAAACATGTTCCTTCCGCATCCTAGTCAACAAACATTGTTGTGAGCCAAGGAGGATCTCACATTCCTCCTCCTTCAACCATATCATCCATACCCACCTATACCAATCCTCAAGTTACAACAACCATGCAACAGGTTAGTCATGTGACTCCTTCTTTCACTATTCAACTAGCATTCCTAGTTCTTTTGTGGCATCGAATGTTTCATCTTCTACCTTCACCCCTCTTAGTGTTTCTTTCACTTCTCCTAACATTACATACACTCCATCACTATTCTCTCTTCCACCTCATACCACTTACACCAACCCCATCATTACACAATTCTTTAATAGTGTTTCCTCCATGCAACAACAAATATCCACCATTAGGAAAAGATAAAATGCTCCACCCACATATCATGCCCATAGATCTCTAGAGATCTTACAAACACAAATGCCATAGGGAATTAAAATGCCTAGGTTTGAGAAGTACTAAGGTAAATGAGACCCTACTAATCATGTTAATGCCTATACAACATAGTTCAGTGATTTTGTCCTCAACAATAAACTATTAGCCAAACTTTTTCCTAGGACTTTAAAGGACACTGCGCTTGAGTGGTTTTCAAATTTACCCAATCATTCAATACAATCATTTAATGAACTTTTGGATGCCTTTATAAGTCATTTCCAATTCCATATGACTCCCAAAAAAGACAATGGCTGATTTAATGTGCTATTAAAAAAATATAGATGAAAAAGTAACTGATTTCATTTCACGTTATTAGTCATTGTATGCTCAAATTGATGTCAAGATTCCTAATTCACATCTACAAAATATGTTTATCAAAAACCTGCACACTCACCTTTAGGATAAGTTGACTATGATGAAATTTCCTTTGTTCATTCATTTATGCCTAACCCTTTGTGACTATCACAACCTGGTTACTAGTCATGATTCAAATTCCACTTCTAGACAAGTTGAGAATTCTGAGCAAAATAACCAAAAAAATGTGCAAAACTTTAGAAAACCAAACACGGGCTTCTTACAATTCCATCTACCTTCTCCACAACCAACCCAACCTATTCAAATTCAAGTGGTAGCTACTAAAGAAACAGTTCCCTTTACCTATGAGGACTCGAAGAGACAATTTACCCCCTTACCCGATACTCTCCATAACATAATGAATCAATTGCTCCAACAACAAATGATCACTTTGCCTATCATTAAACCACTTGATACCACCAAGCCTTTACCACCCACCTTTAAACCAAATTCTTATTGACATTTTCATCACCAAAATGGACATGACACCGAATAATGTTAGCATCTCAAACACTTAGTTCAAGACCTCATTGATTTTAGTCATTTGTCTATTGCGGGTGTCGATGATTAAGGAAATAAGTTTGTTGTACCCGCTAATCAGATCCAATAACAAGATAGTACAATCCAACCCTCACAACAAAATGATCTGATCCAACAGCCACAACTTCTAATACACCCTTCCTTAGAAATCACTCTTTGTTTTCCCGTCATGATTAACCTAGATGATGATGAAGAGGAGATCACTAAAATCGATGACGAAGTGCATAATGATCTAAACTATTTATTTTCATCATCCATGACCTTAAATTATAAATCTGCTACACCAAGTGAAGAACCTGGAACTTATCCTAGTTTGACACTTGCAATTCTTCCTTTGGACGGTCATCCACCCTCGCAATATACTAAACATGATTGGGAGGTGGATGACTTGTTAGATGGTTGACTTGCATTCACCTTGCTATCCTTGTATATTAATTTTTCTTTTTCTTTTCTTTGATTCTATTGTATGTGTGTATTGTGTTCCCCCCTAATGTACGTTTTATGTTCTCTCTCTCTATGAAATTCTTATATTTGTACCTCTATTCTTCTATATGCCATACATTTTTCATTTTCTTTTTTTCTTTTGTTTTGTATTTTCCTTTTGGGATGACGTAGCTGCTGAGATGTCTTAGGTCTCTTCCATGTTCAATTCAAAAGGTCTTTTCATTTTCTCTTGTTTTGTGTTCTCCTTTGGGGATGATGCAAAGCGCTGAGATGCCCTAGTGTCTCTTCCATAAGCTGGACCCAAATGGTCCCTTTTCCTTTTTAATTTTTTCTTTTTCTTGTGTTTTCCTTTTGGGGACGAAGTGAATTCAGACCAAGATGTCTCCTTCCATGTTGACCCAAAAGCTTTTCCCTTTTCTTTTTCCCTCTTTATTTATCTTTTCTTTTGTGTTTTCCTTTGGGACAATGCAAGGCATTGAGACCACAATGCCTCTTTCCATGTTGACCCAAAACAAACTTGTTTTTTCTTTTGTTTTCACTCTCTTTGTGTCATTCTTCTAGTTCTATGTGCTTTGGGGAATGATGACAGTTCCAAGATCTTTAATCAAAACATTGCAACAACAAACATACTAACCCTAAATTCATAGATCCCTTATGTGTTTGGTGTGTTCCTTTCCAAGGTTCAACCTCCTTTTCTTTTGTTTTATTTTTTCGTTTAAATGAAGTAGCCTAAATTAGAAACATATGACTTGGCATAGGGACTTTCCAAGGTTGCTCTCATGTCTTGTTTTATTTTTACATTTTTCCTTTGCTATTTTAAATTAATTGCTAGAAAAATGGTGTGTAGCAATTCCTTTAAAGTAGGGGTCATACATTGGCATCATTTCATTTGCATTCTTTTTTCTTAGTGTAGCCTTGTCACTTCATACGATGTGTTTGTCATTTTGTGGATGACATTGGGTGTGATTTCCTTCATAAGTGTGATCTATCTTAGCATATTACATTCCTCTTAGTGGTCTGATGTGATGCATTGCATCCCCTAATTTGTGAATATTCTATTCTTTGATTTGTCCTCTCTTGCACAATGTTCCCTAACTGATAGAACTTGCATGAACTTAACAAGACTCCTTTGAACATCTTTTACATTTTACATTTTACATCTTTTCCACCTTTCATTATGCAACTTGCATGCCTATGGTACCTTTCTCTTTGTTCACGAGTTCTAAGAATACAAAGACTTTCTTGTCTCATGAAGCACGAATCAAATTTTTCCCTTATGGCACCTTGTTAAAGTTATTAGGAGGTATAACTTTAATATGGCTAAGTGGGAAGCCCATTCAATGGTAGTACTTTCCCCATAGCTACCTATATGTTTCTAAGTTCATACCAACTAGCATATGTACTTCACCCTTTGGGGTCTTCTCACCTGACAGACCCTAGAGTGAGTATGCATTCTCTTTTTCTCACAAATAGCCTAGATCTAATCCACAACTAGTTGGAAAAACAATTGAAGATTCATCTGATTCTCTCTTTTCTTTTCTTTCTTTCTCACATGCATTCCTTTTTTCTTATGTTTAGTTTTCCATGGGATCTTCATCCTGGGGGCTTGATCATCCCTCTTGATCATTTTCATTCCATCTTGCTAACATACTTGTCCATTTAGATCCTTCTCGATATGCATGACTACTTTAGTGTGAGTTTGAAGCAAGTTCATCCTCTGACTAAAGTGGGGCCTAAATGTAGGTCATAGAAAAATGAATCATTGACATATTCATGCTCTTTTAGGTCTTTCTCCTATGATGGTTGATATTTCTAGCTATGATTTAATGTTGCAATGTAGCTTATGCATTCACATTAGGTCCTAAATATTCAAATTATGATGTCTTGTTAAGGTATTGTGAAGTGTTGTAACATATTTCTACACTTGTCTATACTATTTTCATTATAATTCACCTAAAAATCCCCTTTTCATCACTTATCAAGTCCTATTTTAAAATTTTGTAAAGCCTTGTAACAAGATTTCACACTTTTCTAGGCTTGATTTCACTATTTACACCTTTCTTATGCTTTATTTGACCCCTTTATGCACTGATAAGACTTAATTAAGTGTTATTTTTAATGTAAACCCAAAAAATAACATTAAATTTGACTTAATTCCCAACACCCACTTACAAGCCTAAGGTGGGACACATTCGCCATGGGTGGCAAATGAGTCCCTCTTGGCTTCAAATTCAAAAGAATTCAAAATTTGTTTTGGGTTTTTATTTAAAAATGCCTTATGTTAGCATGTGATGATATATTATTGGGTTATTAGGGCATAAGTGTGTATAAATAAGTTTTTTTCTTCTCATTTCAACCCCCATTCACATAATTCATTCAAGAATTCAATCATCCATTCAATCATCTATTCAAGTATTGAAGCATCATAGCATTGTTGAATCAAGCATCTTGGAGTAGCCATTGACATATCTTCATATATGTTCAACAAGGTTGTGGTGAGTTTAGGACATTTGCATGTTGTTTATTCATTGTTCCTTGCTCATTTCATTTCATTTGTTCATTAAGGGTTTGATTACCAATGTGGGATTTGACCAAGGAAAATCCCTATACTCTAACCCTTAACCATTTTCCCCCTTTTGTATGTGTGTTTGTAGAATTTTGTATCTATATTTTTCAAGCAATAAAGTGTTGAAAGGTGGTCAACAAGTCAATAAAGTGTTTCAAGTCAACTAAACCCTATTTCAAGCTTGGAGACAACCTACAATCTATTTTCTACAGATTTGACTCTATCAATCGGATAAGAAGACAAGTACAAATCTGGAGCTACAAAACTAACCTTTGATTTCAAAGAATTTTGAAGGAGGACTGATTTTCCATCAATGTGAATGAGTTCCACCATAAGGATGAAAAAGGTGATTTTGTCAGATTCCAGTTCTTGACTGTCGGAAAGCAATTTTTAGGTGTTTTTATCAAAATCAGGACTGATTCGCCATTAGTGGCGAATGAGGCCCACTGGTGATTTATATTGATCTTTGGCAGATTTCATAGCATTCAAGATTCATCCTCTAATTCCCATTTGCACTCTATTTTACCTTATTCAATTTTGTTTTCATTTGTTTTCATTTGTATTGTATTTTCTACATATCACATTATGTTTTCAAACATTGCATATTACATTAGTTTTGCATTAATAATAAATCAATTACATCATTGAATTTAGTCTTAATTACATTATACAATCCTCTATTTGAGTGAACCACTTCCATTTTTTGGTTCTATCTCTCTCCTTTTAGGTGAAAGATCCTAAGAGTTTAAGAGAAGCACATAAAAACACACCCTAAAATTTTTTGTTCACAAGCAAGAATTGCATTCAAGATATATCAACATCAAGCTAGATTCCAAGTCCTCATCCATTGGAGCCAATACTTACATGTTTGCAGTACCTTATTTGCTAGGGTTTGGTGAGTTGCAACATCATTATTTTTTCATTCATTATTCTCCATTCTATTTCATTTCATTTCAAGGGTTTAATTAGCAACAAGGCGTTTGACCAAGGCAAACCCCTATTCACTAACCCCACAACATTTTTCCCTCTCTTTGCATGTGATTTGCAAGTATAGGTTGCATATTTTTCAAAGAGAAAGATTATAAAAGTTATTATCAAGTTTTCAAAGCAATTCAAAGTTGTCCAAGTTGAAAATATGCCTTGGAGAAGGCAATTTCAAACCTGGATCTGTATCCAGAACAATAGAGAAGAACAAGAGCTACAAAATCCACTTTAGAATTTCTAGAAAAGTAGAAGTAGACTAATTCACCACTATTGGGGAATGAGTCCCAATGCCTAAGCCTAAACAATATTTTTGCATATCTGAGTACTCTTTTGACTAAAACTTGCTCTAGCACATTTTTCTTGAAACTGGGCTGATTCACCAAGCTTGGCATATGAGTCCCAATTAGCATGAGCAATAAGTTTCTCAAGATTCTAGAGCTCCATTCCATCTCCAGCAAATTTCTAGGTGCACATTTCCAATTTCATAGCTTTCTATTACATTTTACTTGCATTCTTAGGTCATTTAGTATTAGTTTTCATATCACATTGTGTTTTCAAAAATTTTGTATTTTCCAAGTTTACACTTGGTAGTGAACCCATTTCTTGTCTCCATCATCTCTAAGGATTCCTTAGATTCATATCTCTCAGTCCCTTCATTGGGTTGATATCTCTAAGGTTTCCTTGAGTGTGAATATCGTGAAATTGGATCTCTTTCGTTGTATCCATTTTATGAACAAGGAAGTGAAGAATCCATTTCCAATGTCCACAACAAGATGCAAAAATGCAACCTATATGCACTTTTACTAATGCAATATATTAAAACCCTAGATACAAATTAGATAGTGCAAAACCTAATGCAAAGTTAATGTAAGCTAGATCTAGGATGATAATACACTCCAAATCAGAAATGCTATGTTTTAAATGTAGGTTCACCAAAATGAAACACCAGAAAATGGATTTGCTAAGTTTATGGTTTAGGACATAGAGCAAACACATTTCACAATCTTTTCATTGAAGGGAAGCCCTAGATATTTCAATCCAAGGATAAAGTCGGGAAAGAGATATTGCAAAAGGGTGTCCAAGGGTCTAATCTATGATTACTAGAGGGGTTCACCACCAAGCAAGGCCTTGGAAAGACTAATGAAATGAAAGACCTAATTATGAAACTTAATGATATGCAAGACCTAGTTGAATGACCTAGAAATGCAAGTAAATCAAAACCAAAAACTGCAAGATTAGAAGTGTGCACCTGGAAACTTGTAGAGGCTCAAATGAGGAATTGAAATGTTGAAAACACTGATTTTGATGTTGACTGGGACTTATATGCCAAGTTAGGTGATTTAGTTCCATACTAGGTTTTCTGCACCAAAACTAGAATTGGATAGTGCTTATTATGAATCTTGTGAAACCCTAAAAAATGGTTTTACTGGGACTCATACACCCAAGGTGGTGTATCAATCCTAGTATGCTTTTTTGGATGATTAAGACCTAATTATGCTCTCCAATCTCTTCTCTTTCTACCATAGTTTGTTTTCAAATATGAAACCTTGATTTTATACCTATAGAAGAATTTTCGTGACCTTGCAAGTGAGGAGATAGCTCCAAAAACTTTCTCCAATCTTGTAACCAAATTTTCAAAGATCCTGCAAAATCCAAAACACCTAGATATGCAATTACACATGTAGAGAGAGAAAAACTTTTTTATTGTTAGGGAATGGGGGTTTGTCTTGGTTAAACCCCTTTGAGGTAATTAAACCCAAATGATGAGATAATATAATAAGGAAATGAAACATGGAACATGGAACATGAATACTGATACTTGGAATGATGTCTGGTAAATCTGTAATTTAACATGAAGTGGCCATCAAGAATATAGATCTAGATCTTGAGTATGGATATGAAATAATGTTTGCAAATGGATCTTCAATGCTACATCACAACACTATCTCAACATATTTTATGCTTGATAATCTTGACATGATGATGTATCTTGAATTGCTACAATAATTGATGAATAAATCTACCCTTGAATGCCTTTGAAATGCTCTTGTGAAGTCTTGGAACAACTTAACTCTTGAGTGCTTGACTTGATATCATGAAGGCTTAATGAAATAATGATTTGAGACCTTTTTTATATAGGAAACCCATCCAAGTTACCATTTATTAAATCCTAGAGGCTGACATTTATAAAATTTGAATTTAAAACCTTGATTTCCTACTCAAAACCCTAAAAAGGGGCCAAACGGGGCTCATACGCCACCCCTAGTATATGGGTCCAATCTGGGTGGGACTCATATTCCCAAGCTTGTGTATGGGTCCCACAAGACCTTTTTGGGGAGAGAAAGTGTTGGGGAGTTTAGAAATTAAGCTATTTGATGTCTATGACAGGATTTTGGTTGAAATAAACCTTGGGATGCATAATATAAGATCTTAGGGGCCTATTAATGATGATATATAAAGTTCATAAATGTAAAAGGTCCCAAAACTCAATGTGAAAGTGTAAATAAATATACTTTACAACCTCAAATTAAGGAAAAATTAGGTCTATTTAGCTAAAAATGGCCATAAATCCAATGTGAATATGTACAACACATTACAACACTAGATTAAGGAAAAATTAGGTCCCAAGGCCCTAAGTTTAATGTGAAGGTGTAAATGAATACACTTTACAACATTAAATCAAGGAAAAGTTAGGCTTATTTAGCTTAAAAATGGCCAAAGACCTAATGTGGATGTGTAAAATACATCACAAGACTAGACCAAGGTGATCTTAAGTTCATTTTAAGAAATTACTCATTCCCAAATTAAGTAAGGAAAAGGGATACTTTTTCCATTGCCACAATTTCAATAACCTTATTAGGTTCCAAAATCACACTAAATAGTTCATCTCCTACAATAGAAAATAAAGAACACATTCCTATATTCCAAACATATAGATATGAAAATTTTCCTCATTACATATTACGGTTGAAAAGCGTTTAATAATTATCACAATCACAACATTTGCATTAAAAAAATTAAGAATCTCGAGCACATGGATGTTAGGACTGCAACAATTGTGGCCCATTGGCTTTTTAGTAACTAACATAAACTTTAATTGCTTTCTTTTTCTTACCATGTTTTTATACAACTTCATATTCATATATTTACTCATAATTTCATCATGTGCAAGTGGATGATTTATATATTTGTATACTTTTGTAATGATTGCTTTTAACATTGCTACCAATCTTACATTGTCTCACCTACAATTTCTCTCCAACACTTACTTTCACTTTTTTATACAACTTATACTATTTACATAAAACTAAGTATACATTTCTAATGTACGTCTTACTAAGTTATTCTTGAACTATGTAGGAACAAAATAAATGAAAAGGAAACAAGCTATGTGTTGGCTCATTTCATACTAGCACATAAATCATTGACAACACAATCACCACAAATGAAATAGATACAAATCTTTCATTCAATTTTCTATCACCAAATATCTATTACAAACATTTTGTAAATTTTTCAAACAAGCTTTCATATATTTCAAACTACACTTCCTTACCACGTTTATTTTTATATAGTATTCTATTTGTGTAATCCCTGCACCCAAGTGCTAGTTAAGGTTAAATACATATTTTAAAGATAATTCATATCAAGAGGAATAATTGTACTCCAATTACATATCAGATTGTTTTCATCTCTTCTAGTGCACTACATAGTATTCCATATCCCCTAGTTTTTGTAAAAGCAAACCCATAAATAAAAACACAATAGATCATCAATGATAAACTGATAAAACAAGGAAAAACAAAGTTGATTAACTCAAAAATATATTTTATTTAGCATGAATGCATTACACTCAAACCAAATGCCATCTACAGTAGTTGTCCACAATCACATCTATATAGCTAAAAATCTTTGAAGTTTGGAAGCTCCTAGCTTTCTAGAAAACTCTAAAACTTGGAAACTTCTTTTTTACAATAGCTCCAGGAATGTTCTAGCTTATGGAAGACTCTAGAGATATTCTATCATTTTCTAGACAATATTAACTTCCTAACATCCCCCTTTAAGCTTGGATAGAAGAATACAAAGAAAATACAAAAGAGAGGGGAACATTATATTACTATCCCCCCTTAATGTTCACCTCAATCATGCCCAATATACCCTGTAATTTAAAAAAAATGGCCTCAAGAATACTCTTAGTAAATATATTTGTTGCTTGGTCTTCACTTCAAAAAAAAATGGAGATTAACAAAATTTTCTTGAATAAGATCCCGGATATAGTGAACATCAATCTCAATGTGATTTCTTTTAGCATGGAAAACATGATTGTTTGCAACTTTTATAGCACTTTGATTATCACAATACAAAGTAGTAGCTAAAATTTGTGCAAAACTAAGCTCAAATAAAAGATTTTGAATCCAAACTGCTTCCATTTTAGCTTCTTTTGTTGCTCTATATTCTGCTTTACATGAAAACAATGATGTAGTTGTTTGTTTTTTGCTACTCCATGTAACTAGACCTGGCCCAAGCTCAAAAATATAACCACTAGTAGATTTCTTGTCATCTATATCACCTCCCTAGTCTAAATCCGTAAATCCAATCAAATAAACTAAGGACATGTAACTATAATGTATGCCATAGTAAATGGTTCCACGAATGTATCACACAATCCTTTTGGCAGCCAATCAATGACTTTCTTTCGGTTCCTGCATAAATCTAGATACCATATATTGATTGCAAAACAAATGTCTGGTCTAGAATGGGTTAGATAAACCAAGATACCAACAAGTTTTCTATATAAAGTATCATCCACCTTCTTGGAGGTACATTCCTTAGTAAGCTTAACTCTATATTGGAAAGGAGTAGGGCGCAGCTTGCATTCAAGCATTTTATTTTTTTCTAAAAGATCCAAAGCATATTTTGTTTGAGGGATAAACAAGCCATCATGAAGCCTACTAATTTGAAATCCAATAAAATAATTTAGTTCACCCAAATCACTCATATGAAATAACCATTTAAGATCTGATTTCAAATCATTAATTAACCCAATGTTTGGTCCAACTATGAGTAAATCATCTACATAAACTGCAACAAGAATAATTTAATTTTGCACTCTCTTCACATAAAGATTTGGATCTGATTTACATTTTTTGAACCTGTGAAGATGAAAATACTGGTCAATCTTCTCGTTGCATGCTCTTGGTTCTTGTTTAAGTCCATAAAGTGACTTTTTTAATCTACAAACAAGATTAGGATGTTGTTGATCTACAAAACCTACTGGTTGATCCATATATATTTCTTCGTATAAATATCCATTTAAGAAAGCATTTTTGACATCCATTTGATGAACATGCCACTCAAGACTTGCAGAAAAAGAAAGGATAATTCTAACTGTATTCATTTTAATTTGACAGGAGCAAATGTTTCTTCATAATCAACATCCCCTTTTTGATTGAATCCCTTAACAACCAATCTAGCTTCAAATTTTTCTATAGCGCCATCTAGTTTAATTTTTTTTTTATAAACCCATTTCCAACCAATCACATTCTTACCTTTGGGAAGTGGCACAAGTTCCCAAGTTTTATTTTTCATGAAAGTATCATATTGTTCTTTCATAGCTTGCTCCCATTCTTTCTTCCCTCTAGCTTCCTCATATGAGTTTGGGTCATTAATCTGTGCAATACCATGGCCATGAGAGCACTACCATTCCTTTCTTGGTTCTTTGGGCCTTGTGTATAGATTTCTTCAACACTCCTTGTCTTTTGTCTAGCTGAATTGTCATCTTCATCTTCACTACTTGCAAAATGAGGCTGCTCACAAGAATTAGTTGTTTCATTAGTGCACACTTCATCTTCATTAACATAGGCAGCATTGGTTGTTGTAGAGTGAGAAGAATTGGTTGGAAGTTGTGAATGTTCATCCAACTTTACATCTCTACTGACAAAGATTTTTTTTGTTGTCAAATCATATAACTTGTAAGCCTTTGATTCTTCACTGTAACCCATAAACAAACACTTGTGACTCTTTGGTTCTAACTTGTGGCTCTTTTCATCAATAATGTGTGCCCAAGCAATACAACCAAATACTTTAAAATACCCAATGTGAGGTTTCCTACCACTCCATGCTTCTTCAGGGGTGATATTTGTGAGAGCTTTGGTGGGGATTATATTTACAACATGTGCAGCACAAGAAATAGCCAAACCCCAAAATTTATTATGCAAAATTTTAAAATGCAACATACAACAAGTCATTTCTAAAAGAGTTCTATTCATTCATTCAGCCACTCTGTTTTGTTTAGGGTTATACAAATTTGTTCTTTGCATTTTAATACCATAATTTTTACAAAAAGACTCAAATGAATAATTGCAATATTCACCCCCATTATCCATCCTTAAGCATTTAATTCTTTTTCCGCTTTGATTTTCAACTAATACCTTAAACTTTTGAAAAACTTTAAATACTTCATTTTTCCTTTCAAGAAAATAAACCCATACTCTCCTACTATAATCATCAATAAAAGTAAGAAGGTACCTAGCACCTAAAAGTGAAGGATAGCTTGGTTCACATAAATCACTATGAATGAGTTGCAACAGATGATTATCTCTCCATGATTTACCTGAATCAAAAGGATCTCGATGATGTTTCTCTAACACACATCCTTCACAAAGACATTCAGAAGCTGAAATTTTTGTTAATCCTCTAACCATATCCATTCTAATCATGTCATGTAATTTTCTATAATTTATATGCCCAAGCCTAGCATGCCAAATTTTTGACATATAATTAGTCTGGGCAATAAAAGCATGAGAGAGTGTGCATTCATTGTCAAAAAACCCCACAAATTTAAATAGACGCTCTTCATGCTCAACTCTACCAATAGCAACTATATTGCTTGGGTCTTTTCTATTTCTAACAATAACTCGATCAACAGTAACAACAAACTCATATCCAGTTTGAACTATTTTATATATTGAAATAAGATTCACCCCTAATCCTTCAGCCAGTAAAATATTTTTGAAAGACCCATTTGTTACATTAACAGTCCCTATTCCTAAAACTAGAAGTTTCATTTTATTACCAATAGTAATTTCTTAATATAAATTATTCCCTTCATAAAAATCAATAAACAAAGATCTATCCCCAGTCATGTGAAATGATGCCCCTGAATCTAAAATCCATTCTTTATTATAATTTGAAGCAAAGTATCCCCCCTTAACATTAGATTTACTCTCGGGTGTAGCAATTACCTCCTCATTTGATTTCTCTTTCCTTTTTAGGGAGATAGCTATGAAGCTATGCCTATCCTTCTTTCCATCCTTAAACCTTTCTTGCTTAGGCTTATATTATTGCCTTTCGTTGTTTGTCTTCTTCAAACACAATTTCTCCATGTGATTCTCACCTCCACAATACCTGCAAATAATAGGTTCTCTTCCAACTTGCTTTTTTGCACCATCATTTCTAGAAAAATGGTTAGAACCTTCATTATTTCAAAAGTTATTATTTCCTTTCCATTTCTTCTTTCCATCATTTCTAGAAAATTTACTTTTAGCTATATATGCATGATTCTTCTTAATGTATCCTTCTTTAATAAGATAAACTTCTGCATCTAAAATAGACTTGTAAAATTGATCAAAAGTTTGCTGGGGGTATTGGGATTTAGTTGAAGAACCCTTTTCCTTGATTCCTTAAATACCTTGTATGGCTTGGGAAGCTTACTTACAACCATTTCAATCAACTCAAAATCTATTTTTGTATATTCAACACCTATTTTTTTCAGTTGAGCATTTAAAAATGTAACTTCATTGAAGTAATCAATCATTTTTTTTAAATCAGATGGACCTAAGTTCATCAATTTCTCTTCTATACTAAACATGCTAGCAATATCTACATCTTTATAATATTTTTCTAAATTCTCCCATAGCTCTATTGGATTATCAACATCAACAAATCTTCTATTTAGATTGGGGCTCAAAGCTTTACCAATAATACCTCTTGCTTGCTCCAATTTTCATTTCCACAACTCGTTTTCTCTATAATTTTGTTGAGGTTCTCCAATTTATTTATTCACTATCCTCCATAAAGCCTTCTCTCTTTGAGCATTCTTGACTGCAATCTTCCAATCTGCAAAACCACTTCCATCAAAGATAGGAGAAACTTCATTTGAAGATCCCATGTTAGCAAGAAAATAAACCTTCAAACAAATATCAATCTAGCAATACTCCAACAATATAACAGTCCTACAAACAAATCACTCTAGCAATATATTTCTAGCTCTGATACCATGTAAAAGCGGAACCAGATATAAAAACACAATAGAACAACAATAATAAACTAATAAAACAGGGAAAAATAGAGTTGGATAACTCATAAATATATTTTATTTAGCATGAATGCATTACACTCAATCGAGATGCCATCTATAGTAGCTATCCACAATCACATATATATAGCTAAAAATATTTGAATTCTAGAAGCTTCTATATTTCTAGAAAACTCTAAAACCTAGAAACTTCTTTTTTACAACAGCTCCAGGAATGTTCTAGCTTACATGGAAGACTCTAGAAATATTCTATCATTTTCTAGACAATCTTAACATCCTAACAGATTTTAATGCACAACTTGTTGTATATGTAGGTTTACATTTTAGTGGTAGCGTTAGAAATAAATTATAGTGTCTATCTTAAGAAGATCTACCCAAATATTTATTTCCTTTTAAATATACAATTGGCCATTCTTATATCGCAGATTTATTTGATAGGATGGGTGTCTCACATCTCACCACACTTTCTAAAATATCAACCATATATATTTTTCTCACATGACTATGTCATCTTCTCTAGTCATTGGTAATCTCATACCCTGCACACTTACAGAAGAATAATAATACATGAAATTCTTTCAAAGATTTCCTTGTATTTTATATCATTGCAATGCATTGAACAAGACATCTAACCTCACGAGACAATTGGTTGTAACCTTACATTCATTAAGATTTGAACATCTAAATACATGGAAGATCAGCCCTACACCTTATATACTACCGAACATCAATGATAAACAATGTTTATGAAGACAAAATGAATCTTGTTTTCCTCCAAATACAAACAAATTACTTTTAACAACTTTGACTTGAAAATTGTTGTTTTCTCCAAATACAAATACAAAATGTGCATCATCCCTTTACTAGCAAATGGATGATTGTTTTCTTTACCAAAGGATATTTTTTTTAGTATGGTGGATCATATAGTATGATTTTTATGATATTATTGTGGAGTTGTTAAATTTTGATGATGGATAATGTATTATGATTTTTTATGATACGATTTCAAGAGAGATATCAAATCTTTGTGATGGTTCATGTAGTATGATTTCTATGATACAATCGTGAGAGAGTTGTCAAATATTTATGATTATATTGCAAGATAGTTGTTAGAAGCATTTTGAAGAGGCAATAATGAGCTAAATTATTATGATACTATCTTGATGATGAATCATGTAATGCGATTTTATAATACTATTGTCACTAAATTGTCAATTCTTATAACAAAATCTTGTAACATTCATAAAATTTATTTGAAAATTATTAGACTCTCAAAACATTGTTGTTGTGGGAGAGAACACTTTAACTAACAATAGCATGAATTTTCTTTACATTTAAATTTTACCTTTTATTGGGTGATCCCACAATAGTGGTTTACACTTTTTGGCCTAACTGGACACTGATATTTTTTTTTTTAACACAATCTCCACATTTGGGCACCTATAGCGATTAAACCGTAAAGAATTTGAAGATGATGTAAACTAGAGTCTTGTCATATTTTGTCTGTAGATTCTAAAATATTTTTTTCAATTTTGGAATCAGATTGCACTTCTTTCCATCTCCCACAAAAGGTTTTTTTCAAAAAATAGCATTTTTAAAAAGTGACGCACACTTATAACATAACTTTTTTTCCTTGAAGAAGATAAAATTCCAATTCTTTCAAATTTAGATTTGTAGCTCCGATATCTAGTGCTTCCACTTAGTTAGATAGTTTTTTATTGAATATTTTTTTCATTTAATCAGGTTTTTCAAAGTCAATCAGTTGATTGAGGACCTCTTTCGATCCATAACTTTTAACTTTCATATATGTATCTTTCTTTTTTTTTTTTGTTGGATCAAGGACTCCAATATCTGGTGCACTCATATTTTTCAATTTTTTTTTTGATAATCTTCTATTTTTCCACTTGTGCAGAACATAGAGTTTTGTTTTCAGTGAAAAACCTATATTTAATAAAACTTAAAAAACAGATAGATAATATAATCAAAACATACTAAAATTATATTCGTTGGATAGCTCGTTTTGAGGGGAACCCGATACTAGTTGGGTTTTTGAGATCTTCTCCATTTTCATTCTGAAATTGAGCTTCGAAACGCAAAATTTTCAACAATTCTGGTGCCTTAGGAACCAAGGATGAAAAAAGAGGGGTTCGGCCGAACAAGTGTTCGGTCGAACATCTTGGAAGGGTTCGGCCGAACTTGGGTTCGACCGAACCCATGTTCGGCCGAACCACCAACACATACAATTAAAAAAAGCAATTAAATGAATGTGTTTTTTGTTTTAGCCATACTAAATGGGTTCGGTCGAACCTAGGTTCGGCCGAACCCACTCTAGTATATTTTTTAATAGGGGATTTAGTTGGATTCCAGACATGGGTTGGCCGAACCGAGGTTCAACCGAACCAACTAAATGGTTCGGTTGAACCTTAGGGTTCGGCCGAACCCATTTGATATGAGGAATGGGAAAATTTTGAAATTTTCTTCCTCTTCAAAAGTGTAAACCACTTATGTGGCTTCACCCTTTTCATATGACAAATTTAGTTATTAACACATGTTAAAAGACATATCTCTCTTTAATTATTTAAAAGCAGTAAAGTTTGTAGATAAAAAATGTATTGAGTACAAATTAGTCTCAAACAATACCAAAACACTACACCATATGTAGTGAATTGTAATCCCTAAACTATATATTAATATTTTAAAAAAGCATTAAAAAACATATGCGTTAACTATGGAGAATGCTCTCATTCATGGGTTCATGTTGAAATGTTTTATTTTAAGCAAAAGCTTCCTTAACTTGAACTTCATTGGCTATGCAAATCCTCTTTCTTTTGATATCAACCATCTTAAGAAATTGATAGGATCTGAATGTGCAGTGGTGCGCCACCTTTGTAACAACACAAAGATCCTCACTGTTGATATGATCGACCACCACGATCAAACTCATAACCAAAGCTAGATCAAAACCATGATATATATCTCCACACTAAACATGTCCTTCTCCATTAACATATCACAACTTTCCTTCCATCTCACCTGCAAACAAATGGCTCAAAATTCAATCTTTTTGTGCACTTTACTTAGTAAAAATACTTATTCAAAAATGTTGGAGATTATAATCACACTTACTCACTTAAATGCCCCTGACAACAGCGTATCTTCTATTTAGTAGTCATATCTCCACCACATTAAAGGAAACTCTCAAATTGGCATTCAAATGGATTTTTGGTAGAAAAGTCTTTTACTTGGTAGTCAAGTTTCTAAAATGTACTTTATTACTTTGCTTCTTGTGAAAGCTTTCTCCAATGAATGGTTTTCTATATAATGTAATCTTCTTGTTATTGCTAAGTACTCTCCCAACAAAGTCTAGCTCCACAGAGCTATATGGGAATATAATAGTCTGTTATGAAGTCTTTGTAATGTCTGTCAGCTATAGTGAGTCAAAGATGAATGGAAGTGAATGGTTGTCATGTAGCAGAAGCTCAAGTTGTAATTTGAATCTAAGTTGTAATGGTGTATATCAATATGTTTGGAGAATGCAATGGTAGTTGTTATGTAAAACTGTTTTGATTAGATCAATTGAAAATATTGGGGTTTTTCATTTTTGTGTAAGTTTTATGTTTTTCCCTTACCATTGCATTCCTTCATTTTGTATCAGAACTATGTCGATCAGGCTCACTGGGTGTAGAGTGTTTTGGATTTTGTGTTGTCTGTTATGAGGTGCATAGGCTATTGAGAAGAGGCTAGTACAAGAAAAATAGCTTGGACTAGATCCAAAAAGAGTTGAATTGAGGGTTTGTAGTCGTGAGAAGAAAATGAAAAATTGTTGTTTGTTTATTGAAGATCCAGTCGTAATCCTAAGGGATAGTTGTTCATTGGTTTGGGCAGATTGCTAATGTATCCCCATCTATCGATTGGAGGAGGAAATTGGTGTAAAAAGTCCAACCATTTTGAAGATTGGAGGCGATGCATAATTCAATATTTTAGCCGAAGGAGATCTCATCTTTGCCAAAGGTTGAAGTCGCTAGAAAATATTGAAGGGAAATTTATTGTTGCAAAGGGAGGAAGCTATCCCTCTTGCCAGCCATTGTCAAAGGAGATTAAAAGTCAACAAGAAGCCACCCATTGAGGAGATCGTGCAAAGAAAAGCTGCCAAAAGTCACAGGCAAAAAAAAGATTTACAGAAGAAAAGATATCGTAGAGTTTAAAGGAAGCCATGAATACTGCTAGTGAACTAGTTACAGATGTTGTTTGGTGTAGAAGAAGCCGTTGAAGGCAAAAAAGAAATCAGCTATTGGAGAAGAAGTTGCTGAGAATATTTTCATATCCAAGGATGTGGTAGTTTGAGAGCAAGAAGGAAGATAGAGTAAATCAAAAACCCAACCGACTATGCAGTCATCACCAAAGGTAAATTAGAGTCATGTTAATCGTTCAAATGGTGTTCATTTTTGAAAAAGAAATCTATAGAGTCTATCGTGAAGTAGTTTTGAGAAGAAAAGCCTTTGTTAGAGGCCATACCTTACGTCTGAAGAATAGTGTAAGAAAGGAGTGTTAGAAAAAGTTCAGCACCTAAAGGTGTAATTCAAGCTTCTGATGGCTCCTGATTGCTCCTAAAGCTGATTGAAGGGAAGCCACATAGATAAAGAAAGAAAAGTTTTGAAGACCATCAGTTAAGTGCCTGAAGAAACTACCGCAATAGTTGAAGAATTTGATGTTAAAAATTGAGGGTGAAGGTAAGAAGCGTTTTTATTAAGTTGTTTGAAAATGAAGTTTAGTTTTGGTGAAAGAACGTCATAGTCTCAAGAGAGCCTAAGTAGAGGATGTCATAGCATTTTTTTTCTATAGAGGAAGTTGTATAATCATTTTGGTTGAGAAGAGTTAGATTGAGAGCATATTTAAAGTCTGTTGAGCAAATAAGGAGAGGTGTTGACAAAGGAGATCAAAAAATCAGAGGATACTAGTCTGAGTTTCAAGTCAGCATTTGCTTCCCCATCATTCTAGCTGTTGGTAATCTAAAACAATTTGCCAATTAGTTCATGATAATTTGAAACCGCCAGTATGTGAGTTTGTGGTCATCTGAAACCACTTGTCTAAAAGGTTTGCGAATAAGACCAACATAGCCAATTTAATGCTAGGATCCCTGAGCACCAGTAGTGTGTCTCTATGGGAGGTGTAGATAAAATAGGTACATAACACTTGAACCTATGATGTACTAGTTATCAAAAAGGGCCAGAGCTCATGGGTAGAGCATCCCAACAACAAAATGGGATTTCCTAGATTTGATTCCTAGAAGTTGAAGATTGAAGATTGAAGATTGTAGATGTCAAAGCATCACTAAAAGAGATCAAGAAAGAAATCAATATTTGTAGTTGTGATTAAGGGAGAGTGTTGGAGATTATAATCACACCTACTCACTTAAATGCTCCTGACATCACCGTATCCTCTATTAAGCAATCGTATCTCCACCAACAATAAACACAAATCTCAAATTGGTATTCGAATGGATTTTTGGTTGGAAAGTCTTTTACTTGGCAGTCAAGTTTCTAAAATGTACTTTATTACTTTTCTTGTTGTGCAAGCTTTCTCCGAGTAATGGTTTTCTATATAATGGAATCTTCTTGTTATTGCTAAGTATTCTCCCAGCAGAGTCTAGCTCTGCAGAGCTGTAAGGGAATAAAATAGTCTGTTATGAAGTCTTTGTAATGTCTGTAAGTTGTAGTCAGTCAAAGATGAATGGAAGTGAATGGTTGCCATGTAGCAGAAGCTCAAGCTGTAATTTGAATCTAAGTTGTAATGATGTATGTCAATATGTATGGAGAATGCAATGGTAGTTGTTATGTACAACTGTTTTGATTAGATCAATATAAAATATCATGGTTTTTCATTTCTGTGTGAGTTTTATTTTTTTCCCTTACCATTGCATTCCATCAAAAAATAATAGTGTCTAGATTACATATCTGTGCCACCATGATTCGTGAACGTTTATAAATTGCACAGGTACGCTTTCTGAAGGATCCCTGAATGTGGTAATCATACTTCCCTCTCAAACATTTTGTGTAAGAAGGAAGAAACAGATCGACAGATGTCGTTACAGACATAACGAACGATCTCTCGATGGTGAACACCCGCACTTTGTTTTCTTTATTGCAGAGGAAAAAGGCTTCCCATCTATAGTGGAAACTAATGACCTGCCCACATGTATGACTTCGACAGTAATTCCAATTTGACACAACCTGTCAGCTGCTTACAAGCGATCTAGATAAATACTGGCAATTTAATCAGTAAAATGAAATGATAAGCAAATGAATTGAGAAACACCTTGCGGCGTAGTAGAAGTGGATTTCCAGAAGCATCCATGAGAAGCAGTCGGCGTTTAACTGTGGGAGTATAGTCTTCAACCCTCAAGCTAAGGCTACCAGATGAATCGAACACTGAAAAACCGGTGCCTCTGAAAAGCAGGGGTTTCTTCCAAACAGTGAATAGTTGTGGAGCAGTGTTTTGTCCGGTGGTATGACTATCCTGTTGGGGATAAACATTGGACATTATTTCTCTTTGTTGAGCAATAGCCCTTTGCTGTTTACACGTTGGAGGTAGAGAGGCTTGTTTATGTAGGAAGCTTCGGTCGGTGTTCAAAATGGGGAAGTGACTAGACCTGGCGCACATCGCAGCACCATTCATGTCTCATGTTAACAAATATACATAGTTTTATATCAAGAGAGCGTAGTTGTTTTTGATAAAAGGGGTAAAATGGGTTTTACAAGGACCCGAAACCACAATGTTTACAAAACAGAAGAAAGGACACATAAGTTCAACCAAAAAGACCAGCTGCCCGAGAAAACAGCAGCAACCACAAAAGACAGACCAAAAAGGTCAAACCATAAGGGACAGCAAAATGAACAAAAAAACCCTGACCATTAATTCAGAGTCTTGAGAACTGACTCCGTCTCCACCTCCAAATTCTACATATCATTGACACCCTTTTTAAAAGTTTGTATCATCTTCGGAGTAGGGGGACCTTGCGCTTCAGATTGGCTCTGGTTCTTTTGGAGATACCTGCATTCGTGTCCTGGATTTTTTCCTCTGTTTCCTCCAGATCCACAACCAGAGACCCCTGCTGAGCTTTATCAAGCTTTTCAGTCATCGCGTTTATGATGATGGCATTGTGTCTTGCCATACGGTTGTTTTGCTCAGCGACGGTTTAAATGGTGTTCCTTATATTCTCAAACTTGGAATCAATATCTCTATTACTGTGACCTGGAACCCCACTATTCACATCTTTCTTTTCAGTCCCTACAATCTTAGCACCAAGCTCTTCAATTTTGCTTTGAATGGGCCAATTTTTTATTTTCAGCTCATTAATTTCGGAGAAAGTCCATTCCAGTAGTTTGAAATAGGACTCAGAATTAGTTTTGGCAAGGTTCAGAACATCTAGAGAGGGCTCCTTTCTAGAACTAGCTTGTTTATCCAGCAAAGGTTCATCGCTAAGCTCGGTTTTGTTGGCATCAGACTCCTCTGAATCAGAGGATTCTTCGGAGTAGGAGATGGGCTATCAGGCTCAAGCACGACACGGGATTTACCAGAAAGGGGAGTAGGGTTTTTGCTCCCAGATGGGACAGCGTGCATTCTAAGGACTTTCCTCGCAGGACTAGAGTTAGGCAGATACTCTGAGTCACTGGGCTCAGTGTCGTCACTCTTAGAGTCAGGGATAGTTTCCTGGATAGCAGGGGCATGCATATTTTGGAAATGCTCAACAATCAGCCTTATTAACCCAGTGTGCAGGATGGGGAATCTTTTAGGGTTTTTCTTGTTATCCTCCAAACTTTTCTTCAAGGAACAGAAGAGATAATAGGGGAAAGAGACCCTAACCTTGTAGCGGAAGTGGTTGAGAAGAGCAAAGTGGTAGCCATAAACTCTGGTGAAGCGCTCGTCCAGCGTGATGTACTCCATAATAACCCGCAGAACCTTTCTCCAAATGGCCTTTAGAGTGTCTGCATAGAAGTTGTTAATCAAGCATATTGACCCATATATAGTTCAAACATATTGACTCATAATTTTAATGTGTCGGATGGTTATATAGTTATATTTAGGTATTCTTATAATTTTAAGATAGTATTATATGAAAAGATGTTTTGGATTGAATTATTAGTTTATATATATTTTTATTTATATATTTTTAATAATAAAGCATATTTTATTATTTCAAAACAAGTTTGAATAGGTAATTATAATAAAATTGTTGTTTAATAAAAAAGTCAAAAATCAAATTAAGGTCTTAGTTTTCCATCTTTTTTTATTAGATATGTTTTTGACTTTTCTTTTTATAGCTTTTGCTTTTAGTCATTACTTTTGTCATTAAATAATTGATTAAGTTGCTAGATTCAATTTGAGGCTACTAATTTGTAATTACAATTATTAATGAGAAATTTTAAGTTTGTCTTGTACAAATAATTGTTGCATTGTAGTCAATACATTGGCTCTTTACATGGAAAACCTACTATGGTGCCACCATAAACAACCAATATGTTAAATACAATACACCAATTGTTTAAACTCAACTCATTAAATTAGACATTAGTAAACAAATTGAAATTCATAATTCTTAAACTTACAACACAATAAAATAATTAATAATATCTCACCTAATAATTAAAACAATGCTTTGATGACATTTTTAGTGGTTCAAGTTATTGATAAATCAAACTTTCCACTTTGTTTGCATTGCTACCAAATACATCTAAAATTAAATTAAAATATAAATAAAACCAAGTAAAACTAAAATTATGGTTTTTGGTTTTCATGGTAAAAAAAAAAAACTATTTATTATTTATATAATACTATTTTTTTAAAACATGTGTGATGATATAGAATAAATTTAAAATAGAAGTTAAGCTTTTAAATAGGATCTTCTATAAGTTTTTAACTTAGACAATGATGTATGTATGTATATGTATATGTATATATATGTGTATGTATGTGTTTTATATATATATGTATGTATATATATGAAAATATGAAAATATGTATAATATTTAAAAGAAATTTAATGTAACAATTCAATTTTCAATAGGATCTTTAAAGATTCTATAAAATAAATGGTGTGTATATTTATATGTATGCAAATTTTTGAAGTGAAAAATTTATAAAAAAATGTAATATATTTATCTTTATAAGATAATATTTTAAAAAATATTTAATTTTAATTTTTATGTGTATTAAATTAAAAATTTTCTATAATTTTTGTTTTTTTTTAACAATGGTTTGATGTTTGATTTCACTATAATTTATTTATTATATTGCATGCATAACTTTTATATTCCTCCCAAAGCTAATTGAACTATGTAAGTATTTTTTAATATGTTTTAATAGAAATAGTGAATACTAGCATTTTGGATTCTCAAAACAAAAGTTTAGAAGAGAAATTTAGGAATATTAGAAGTACTAAAATTAAAAAACCTTTACTTTTAAGACAAGAAATTTAAAGGATTTCTTCTTCATCCATCAAACAAGGGAAGATTCCATCCTTTGAAAGAGTGGAATTTTCTCCTAAACCTAAACAACCTTTGGAAAGCTTGCAAAGTTCTTAACAAGGAACAAGTAAAGTGAAGATCGTGAGATTGCAGATTCATAGAAGGAAATTTTAAAAAAATTAATTGAAAAAAATCAAAGAATATGAATGATTTTTTCTAGAGTATAGTGGGTATGGTGAATTGTTTAAGTAAAAAGAGGGGAAAATGTGGAGTTAATTTAGAAAAAAAAAATTAATATATATTTTGATTTGGAAAATTAATCTTCAATAAAATATATATATTTTAAATAAATATATACTATTCTTAAAAATAGATATTCATTTCAAAATAGATATCCACTTTCAACATAAAAGAATACCCATTTTCTTAAAAAAAGATATTTATTTTATAAATGATAAATGTTATTTTTTCAAAGAATTTATTGAAAATATATTCAATTGTCATTTTAAATATGACTACATTTCCATTTAATTTAATATCTATTAAATTTTAATTAAAAAAAACTTCATAGATGCTAGTTTGGTTTTAGGCTTAGAATTCCAAATCAAAGGCTTGGACCTCTAAGTACAATGGTATGATCATGTCTATTACTAAAATTGACTTCAATATGGATAAAAAATTCATTTTTAATTTTTTTAATATGTATATTTTTGAAACTTTAAACCTAATCTTTTTATTATTTATTAATTTGGAAACAAAAATTCTCATATAATAGAAATGATATTTTTTGTATCTTTTTAATAAAATTTGATTGTTAAAATCTACTTTTCAAGTCTCACCTAGACATAATTCAACATATTAAAAATATATATTATGAATATTATAGGTCAAATTAAGGTCAACATACAAGAGGGTTTTAATTTTTTTATATCAATTATATAAAATAATAAATTTTATAATATTTGATAAAAATAATGTGTCCCAAGCTTAAAATATAATTATATTTTTCTAGGAAAATATTTTGAAAAATACTTTCATTTACTAGTTTTTAACCCTAACATACACATGAATATTTTTGTCTTCATCAATATTGAAAAAATATTAACTTTATATATCCTTTACTTTTAACAAAAAATTATGATCTTAGTATTAGAATAAATTGTATATTTGAAAAAATTCAATATCCTAAATTCTATAGTTTTACACCTTGGTAATATTTTTCTAGAAGTGATTCAAATCCCTACCCCTAATAAAACTAACTCTAGCTTTTACCTAAAAAAATTCCTTTTTGACTATATTTTGCTCCCATGAACTTGCACTCGCCCATGAATGAACTAAAGTATTATGGAGATACAATGAAATTTTGAAAAAGTGTTGAGAAGACCTTGAAAAGTTTACTAGCAAGATTTGATCCCATGATTGTAGTTAATCTAATGAATAGAAATTTATTTATGAAAAATGAATATTAATGATCTGGCATGATTTCTTTGAAAACATACTAATAAAGGATAAATAGAAAACACACTTTATCCCTTGCATACATTGAGAATAAAAAAATTCCTTCAAAGTATTTTCATTTTAAATTATAAGTATATGACTTTGTTTTAAGATTTCTACCGAGCTACACATAAAAAATGATGACAATTAAGAGGGCATGCCCTAGGTCGAACATAAGCCAAAAAAATAATTTATTGCAATCATAAATGATAATTGAAAATATTACTTTAGGTATGAAATCCTTGATGAAGTGATGTCACACCACAAGTTGTCACAAATGTTGATTGATGGAAGCCTTGATTTCTTGATAGACCTACAAGAGATTAGTTTGAAAAATACAATGGATTGTTGTAGATAGCATGTAGAGGACAAATCAATGTATCTTAATAATTTGATCATAATAGCTCCTTGTTCATTCTTTTTTTTTCCTTTTCTTCTAATGTTCAATTGAGAATTAAACCTATTTATATATGCATCTCAATTGATTTTTTTGAATATAGGTTGATCTAGGATCTTTTGAAACTGTCAAATACCAACACCAAAATTTTAATTTTAATTAAGACACATTTAAGGTGAAGGGCGCTTCACATCCTTGACTAGGTGTTTTTTGCTCAAACTTGTTGGGATGTCAAGAATTTAAATATATTTTATCAATATAACCTCAAAATGCATAAATTATTATCATAATTAATTTTGTAAGAAAAAATGAATGTTTAGATAGTGTGAAATTGTTAAATGTGGCAATGTTTGATGCTACAAAATGAAACAAACGAATAATAAATATTAAAATGGATAGCTAAATAAATAAACATAATAAGAATAATAAAAAGTTAGACAATTTTTTCCTTCACAAATTAATAATAATAAATATACTTATTCAGTAGTTATGATTAAAACTTTAACCATGGACTACAGGGTACAATGTAAAACAAAAGCAAAGAAGAATGTAAGAACAAATGTATATTTCTAGATTAAACTGTGTATACTTTTTGCTCGACATTTTTGGAATGCACTCAGTGATCCATCATAAGGAAGAGGAGAAACATTGAGCAAAAAACATACACAGTTTAATCTAGAAATATACATTTGTTCTTATGATGGACTATGGAAAACTAATACCAACTAAAGAAAAATGTGTTTTCAACAACAAAATAATAAGACTAACAATCACACCTTGGGGTGCAATGGGTACGTCAAAGACATTAAAATTAATTTTCTATTAAATGTATTTTTTAATAAATGGCAAAAGTTATTCAGAGCCATAAACTACAAGTCCTTTGTTGTAGTTAATTTCTAAAAAAAAAAAAAATTGTACGAGTTGAGTACATCAACAAAAACAAAAAATGAGGCAAGAAGGATCGTGGCTTCAGCAACTCAGATGGTAGGATTGTTGCTTTAAGAGCTCTTTGGAACTTTATGAGTTGAAGGCATCTCATTAGCGTTTTAGGACTTCATTGCTATATTCGATTTGATCCTTAATAAAGAAACACTAATTTAAAATAGATTTTAAAAGAGGGTTGGAAAATGGTAACGGTTGTGCCCAAGTCATGTTGTGATCTAAGAATTGTTTAAAATTCAATTGTAAAATTAAAAAATCATAATCATGTGAATGTCAACAAAAGGAATCTTAAAAAAAAAATTCTTTTGTAGCTAGAGGAAATTCTTTTTAAATAATAACACAACACATCGGTAATCCCCCATTTTAATTTGGCCCTAAATGTAGAACATAACACACCATTACATCATGATTAAAGCACTATAATGAAAAGAGAAGTGTTAGGAGACTATAAAATTAAGTCTGATGCATATGATTTTTCATTTAGATTCTATTTCAATAGTTGACAGTGCTAACAACTTACATTTTTTAATTCACTCTACAAATGTAAGTGGTCCCCTATAAAATTTATTTTTAGGTTGGGCTACCCAGATATACCCACCACATTACTAGACCTAAACAAGGACTAATACACGCAGGTGGGCATATGAGTCCGAATTAAGATTATTAAGGCTGAATCATCAAATCCTGAGTTAATTTCAATGTGTCCAGGTTGTATGTTCAATTGACTATTTGCAATTACATATTTCCAATGAAATTGAATGATGCAACATGTAAAAATGCAACCTATAATATGCATTTTTCACTAATGCAAGATTTAGGATCCCTAAATGCAATTCAACTAATGAAAATATAATACAAAGCTAATGCAACCTAGATCTAGGGCTACAATGATCTCCAAATCAAAATTTCAAGGGTCCAAAGGTTGGGTTCACCAAAATGAACAAAAGGGAAATAGGGATTTCCACCTTTTGGGAGATGGAATTGGACATGTTTCACACTTCAATTCATTAGGAAACTAGATCTCTCAACCAACTGACTATCAACCCTTAGGTGAATCAACTTGATTGAGGAATGGCTAGTGGATTCCTTTGTGTAATTGGATGGGGGTTGACCATTAAATGAAGCTTCAAAAGGGAGAAATGCAAAAACTTATGCAAACTCACTATGAAAGATATAAAATTGAAAGCATGAAATCAAATTGATAAACTGAATGGAACAAAAAAGTAGAATTTGTAAAACTGCTTTTCTCTGGCATGCAATATTGTTTATGTTTCAAAGTATTATTGGATTGGAATCCGACCTCTATTTTAAAGTTCATCTTATATTCAAGCACAAACCATTTGGGAGAAATCTTTGAGACTGTGCATGTTATGGCCTTTATCAAGTTCTTTCCATACGTTTTTTATTTTGAATGAAACACTATGTTAAGCTGAATTCAAGTAGTTTGAGTAATTAATTTCCATGTTGTAGGCTTATAGGATAATAACCTATGAAAATTGAACTATGTATGTGAAATTCTCTATTTTTCTAAAGGGATGTTTTTTTGTTATATTATGTTGTAAGAAGAGAGAGCCTATTTTATGCAATTTTTGAATGTTTTTTTGTTAACCTTGGAAATATTTATGCTTGATTGGACCTTAATGAAAACTACCTTCGGGGAGATTTGAAAGACTATATTGTGCTTGTAGTTAGCTTTTGTTGTTCATTCTCTTCCCAACAATGAAGGTTTAGGAGTTATGTGTCAAAAATATTATTCATAGGAAATATTGGGTTTAAAACATTGTAAGAACTTTGGTGCATTGCCATTTTATGTTTTATGTTTACATTTTCTTCTACCCTTTTCTCCAAAACTCAGAGAATATTTGGCTTTCTATAAAAATATCAGAGGTATTCAGTGGGGTGAAAATTAGTCCCCCACTCACTGAATTTAAGAAAGACAAGTACATGATCAAGGTTCTTCCCACAAAGACAATGACAATGAATATATTTTTTAAAAACTAAGCAAGTCCAATTGGAGGCTTGAGACACTAGACATTAGAGGAATAGTATCATCTCAATCTAGCTTCTCACTTAGAGAAGAACTCATGAATGGGAGAAGATAAGTTTGTGTGTCTCCCTTCATGAAGCAAGTTAGGCTTGATAATTTTATTAGTTTTGGTGATTGAGTGTGAATTGATCCACAAAGAGAGGAATTTTAATGTAGACAATGGAATTAGTCTCAATTCAAAGTTTGGTGAGTTCTAAGGAGATTTAGTGATTAGCTAGGGAATTTTCCTAAACACAAGTATTTTATGGTGTTCTAAGGAAACTTGATCTTCAATCACTATATTAACCTAGATATGAGTAGTTCGAGGTGTTTTATATGAGAAAATAGATATGGAAGAGATGCCTAAATAGGCTTATAGTTGGGCTACTACAGTCAATCCATGTTTTAGTTGTTTTCATTATTTTTATTTTTATTTTACAATGTAAACCTTAAGGGGACGTGTTGGAAAGTTAAGGTTTACAAATTTTATTAAAGAATTTTTTCTTAGGTTTAATAAATATTTATTTTGTAGTTAGTTTCTCATTCGGAAGTCTAGGTAGTTTTGGAATGTTATAAGAATGTAATGGTTTAAATAATTTTCACAAGTCATTATAAAATCCAATTAAACAACCATTAATATTATTTATATTTTCAAGTATTTTTGTGTAATCATCATTTAATATTTTTAGCGCTTTGTATGCTCTATTGATTTCCAAAAACTATCCCCAATCAAGTGGAGTGTGAGAATTGTACTACACCATACAACTAAAATATACATCCACTGGTTATGTAACCAAAAAATGTTGAAATGAACAAGACAACTGAGAGGGGAGGTGAATCGGTTGTAAAAAATTAAACCTTCAAAACCCTTTACAATAATTAGATCTACATAAATTCATTAAACCATTATTTTTTTAGTATGATTAAACACAGAATGCACATAACAAAAACTAAAATCACAACACCATGCATAAGAGAACAACATATTTGTGGGGTATGTGCACGATCATCATGGAAAAAACACGCCCTTAAGTGGCAAAAAAATTAGAAAAATCAAAGTTAGGCAACTTGACATAAAAATTTGAATAAGTTATCTACATTATTTCAAAAATATGTAAGAATAGAATTTGTATCAAATTGAATGCGGTTTCTAAACTACTAGGTTTCTTTTAAAAAAAACTATTTGGTGAAAATTTGAAATTTGAATCCAGTAGTACTTAAATTTAAGGGAAAAAATAAGTAGGTGTTTGTCTGACCACCCTAACCACAATAAAATGATAATATTTTTTTGTAATATTTTGGATATGAGTAGAGGACTCATGTCCTGATGTGATGCATATTTTTTTGTAATTTTTTTCCTTAAGTAATAATTAATTATGAATTTTTATTACAACTTTTAAAAATATAAAACCTCATATAAATCAATTAATCTTAACTTGGTCAAAACTTCATGAAATTCAATTTTTTTAATCCTATATTATGTGAAGCATAGAATTTTGGACACATGTTTTGATTCAAAAAATGTGATACCGCTTGAAAGCTATAGATATTTTTCACTCATCTATCAATCGTGACTTTAGTCATAATTTGACTAGAAAATGAATAATAATTACTTATTAAATTAAAAGTAAAGCATAATTTATATTGGTGGAAAGCTAAGAATCTCCTTTAAAAACCCTTTTCATTTCATCAATTTTGGGTAAAACAAAAGTCTTCAGCCACATACCCATCATATTGCCACTTTTTGGCCCATCATGATCCTGTACATACCCTGCATGGAAAACCCAATGAGGGAAAAACCATAGTGAGGATTAGCTCACAATATAAGTAATTGAAAAACCAATACAAGGGCTCCCTACTGGAATGGGACACACTTTCCAAAAGGGCTCACATCTAGGGTTCACTGCCATAGAAAAAAATACAAGATAAAAGAAGAATGTTGCATGAGAACAATTTCTTGATGCAACAAGCAGTCCACAATAATGCTCCAACAATATCGCAACCTTTCTTGAATGATTTGAGATGCCTTCAGCTCACTACCTTCAAGAACCCTGACACTGAAATTCACATTACTTTGCTCAAATTCACAACACACACTTCACTCACATTGATCTTACATCTATCTTGCTTCACTTTTTCATTCATTCCACAACTTACAAAAACACCACACTTATTTTTATCAACCTCAAACTCAAAAACCTTCTCTAATATCGACAACTAGTCGTTATACATACAAATTCAAAATAGGTCAACACTTAAACATTCCCACAGTAGATAGGAATGAATGTGACCTACATAAATCCTTATTTAAGACCTATTAAGATTGAAACACACCTCAACATGCTTTCACAAGCTTGCATGTAGTTTCAAACATAGGGTCATCCAATACCTATGCTAAACACCATAAACATTAAGTACATGCTTCCTCAAATCAATCTAAAACTTCTAAAAAACAAAATTTACTTGAACACGATGTACAATAATTCATAAAATACTCAAGATTCATCAACCTTGCATCATTCAAATATTTTAACTCAGAACAACTAGTAACCCTTACTTTCATATTGATAAATGAAACTCACTCTGTATTGCATTGAATTAAGTAAAAACTTGAATACAACAAGATACAAGCATTATATGAACTTCCAAAATCCACACAATCTGAATCCAAACAATGGAGAAATGCAAAGAAAATACATTTCTCCTAGGCTACGTAAAACATCATTGAACAACTAGTTCACACATTGGTAAAAATATATCACTCTGTAAAATTATCTAGAAACCAAAATTCTTGATACACTAACCTCTGACAGCCTTGAATAACCTATAATATCTACATAGGCATAGAATCAACACAAAAGAAACATAGATCACAATACTTAGGCACACACTAACCATTTACACAACATAGTTTTCTCTATTTATCAAATTTCCTCAAAAGAACTTGGAAACCAAGTACCAGAGACAATATCTCATCTCATTTCATCATTCTAACTCATCTTCATTCACTCCAACAAAATATAGCTCCATGTATGCAAAACACTTCCATAAGATCTCAACTACACATGCACAACCTGTTTTCCTCTTTTCACAATTTTCTCAATATCCTCAACATCTTCATCCCATATTTGACATTAATGACAACACCAATCAGTAGAATTCATGTTGACATCAATGATAACACCTTTATACTTGCAACAATCTCCCCCTTTATCATTGATGGCAACACAAAATGTGAAAAGAATAAAACATCAAAGAAAAGACAACATACAAACTCTCCTCTTTTTCTTAGATTAGATAGCCTACACAAAATTTATGGACTCTCTCCCCATTATAGGAGTCTCTCTCCCTTTGATAATAATGATTAGACAACATACACAACTTTCTCCACTGATACCTTACATGATTCTCTCTCTCCCCCTTAGCAGATTAGTTATTTCACATGATTCTCTCTCCCCCTTTGACATCAATGGAAAAGGAAAAAGTTTGCATTATTCCCCCTCTTTGACATTGAAGCAAGAAACTTGCTCTAAACACTCCCCCTAAGGAGTATACCCAAACAAATCAGCAACACGTGACACTACCTACTCCCCCAGAGAGGTAGCCACCAACATCAGTCTAGACAAGAGATAGATCCATAGATCCACCGGACTACTACATCTCCATATGCATCTAGTTAAAATAGGGAGGGGTGACAACCCCCAACTTCCCCTGAAGATACTCAAAAGTATCCTTAGGAAGAGCCTTAGTAAATATATCAGCAATCTAATCCTTTGTAGGAACATACTCAATCTTCACTTCATTCTCCATAACCTTTTCTCTCAAAAAGTGATATTTAATAGATATATACTTTTTATTTGAGTACATAACTATGTTCTTTGAAATTTTAATTTCACTCGTGTTATCATAGAAGATAGAAATAGGCTTATCATATACAACTCTAATATCCTTCAATGTTTGTCTCATCCATAATACTTGTGTACAACATGATGTTTTTGCAATATATTTAGCCTCTATAGTGGAGAGGGAAACTAAATCTTGCTTCTTGATCAACCATGACACCAATCTATATCCAAGAAAGAATGCACCACCACTTTCACTTTTCCTTTCATCAATACAACTAGCCCAATCTACATTTGTACAAGAACTTAATGTGAAATCAATATCCTTAGGATACCACAAGCCATAATCTTGAGTGCTTCTTAAGTATCTGAATATCCTCTTCATCGCTACAACATGTGTTTCTTTAGGATCTTCTTGAAATCTAGCTACAAGAAAAACTACATGTATGATATCTAGTGTAGTAGTAGTTAGATATAACAGTCCATCAACTATGGATCTATACTTGCTCTGATCATCCTTAGGTGAATCATCATCTTTGCTTAGTTTACAACTAGTCATCATAGGAGTACATACCAATTTGGAGTCATCCATTCCAAACTTCTTCAACATCTCTTGACATATTTAGACTGTGAAATGAAAATCCCTTTATCTATTTGATTGACTTGTATCCCAAGGAAGAAATTCATTTCCCCAAACATTGACATCTCAAACTCTTTATGCATTTTTTGAGCAATTTTTTTACACATAACATCATTTCCTCTAAAGATAATATCATCCACATATACTACTACTATCAAGATTTTTTTCCTCAATTTTGAAGTAAATATTATTATTTGTGGTGCCTTTGCTGAATTCTTGTTGTATCAAGTACTTGTCCAATCTTCCATACCAAGCTCTAGGAGCTTGCTTCAATCCATATAGTTCCTTCTTCAATAAATACATACCATATTAGGTTGATCTAGCAACTGAAATCCTTTTGGTTGTTCCATGCAAACTTCTTCTAATTCACCATTCAAAAAATTAGACTTCACATCCATTTGATAAACTTTAAATTCTTTGTGTTGCAAATGCCAAAAAAATTCTAATAGCTTCCATCCTAGCCACGTGAGAAAAATTCTCCTCAAATTTTAAATCTTCCACTTGTGAGTAACCCTTACACACAAGTCTTTCCTTATTTCTTACTACTCCATTCTCATTCAACTTTTTTCTGAATACCCACTTAGTTCCAATTATGTTCTTGTT